>PVJA010017881.1:21490-41092 GCA_004027025.1 Myocastor coypus | reverse complement strand
GATTTCTATTAAGAGTGTCTAGACAATATATCATGTTGGCATCTTATCCTTTGAGTAAGTACTAGGAAGGCAACAAAATGCAATGTATTAATTATTGCAATTGCAATTAATAAAAAATTAAATCAAATTTAAAAAAGAAGAGTCAAATTAGAATTCTCCCTGTTAAAGAAATCTGGTAAGAAAGGAGTGCAGGAATATGCGGCACAGATGGTCCATATTTCTTGAGGGAGGTTTAGAAGCTGATGCCACTTCTTTCTATACTGGATCATCTTCTCAGTAACATTATTGACCTGAATATCAAGTATGGTCAGTGTCTCTGAGGAAGGGCAAGAAAGCCACTCGTCAGTTACATTTAAGGTATTTTTATTACCTTGGGAAGATTCACTGGTGTATTTTCCTTCCTCAAGAGGGCTTTAGAAATGGCTCTCCGAAGCAAGAGGTAATTTATGTTTTCCTTTCTTCCCACCATCAATGGCTCTATTAAAATGATAGAATGGTTAATTTTTCTCCATGCCACCAAATTAGAGTGTGTCATTTCAGAAGCTAAAACAGCTTGCTTAATCATAGCTTCCTTGTAAATAGAGCATTCTCATAAAGATCAGAAATGAGCAAGATTAGAGAAGTTTGACAAAACTAAGTCTTCACAGAATTCTGTGGATAACTGTGCAAGAAAAGTGAGCAAACAACTGTCTCTTTCACTGTTTCTGGACATTAGCTAGAAAAAGACATGGGGGTCTGTCTGGGTATAAACTACATTTAATGAACATACACTATTAATACTTGTTTAGGTAAAATAGAAATCATGTGTATATAGTACCAGAAGTTGTGGATGATGACATGGATACCATTATTCAGTATGACTGCATGGCTGTGTGCTGTATAGTTCATGAAATGTCTCTCCATGAGTCCATAGTCAAGTGTGTTTTCATTACTGTGAGATATCAACTGATCTTAGAACAAAAGAAAAAAAAAAAGAACTGTAAAGATTTACACAGTGCTGTATAGAGAATCAACAAGTAGGACTGAACCCTCATCACTCTGAAGTGGAACATTACAAAGTGGGAGCATGTGACTACGATCATGTGTATGCTGATCCTTCTGCCCCATTGGTGGATCCAGATGGCAATAGTGCAGTCTGGTTAGTGCAGGGTAGACTGGGAGTTTGGCTTGAGTCATTCTAATCAGATAATAGTTCATTGGTGTGGACAACAAATAATGATTTAGTTATTTAAAATTGTCATAGTAAATGAATATACATTTCATGGCAGTCTAGTTACTTTTTTTCTTATTGCTGGAACAAATACCCACCACTCAAAATGAAGGAAGGAAAAGTATCTTTAGCTCATAGTTATTGGAACTTGTAGTCCATACTCAGCAGGCTCTAAGTCAGACTGGCACATGGCAGAGAGCAGCAGTTAATGGTAGTGGAAGGCAGCAAAACAGCAAGGGCAAGATGGAGGAGTAGCAGCCACAAGGGCAACCGAGAGCAAGTCTGTCTCCCTGTATCTCTTATGTTACATTCAGGCCATCCCCCCCAGGGTGGGTGTAACACTCACACCCTTCATCTGAGCAGTACTCAGACCCATAATCCCAGCCTTAGATCACAAATTAATCACAAACCATGAAACAGTTTCTCAATGACTGCATGAGGCTTTGGGGGGACAAATACACACAAACCGTAACAATAGCTTACGAAAGACAAACATCAAAGCCAGACGTATGAATTCAAAGTGTCCGTAAGATTGGTTCCTGCTGAAAATCAGAAGGAAAATCTCTTCCATGCCTACATCTTAGCTTCTGGTGACTGTAGTCTTCTCATTCCTAGACTCGTGGCCACATCGCTTCAGTCTCTGCCTGAGTCCTCCCACGACCTTCCTTTCTGAGTCTTTCCAGATGGCCTCCTCCTCTTCCTTATGCAACACTTCTTGGATTAGGGGACACCATAAATCCAAGATAGGCTTATTTCAAGATTTTTAATTATATCAGCAAAGCACCTGTCTTAAAGTAAGATCACTTCTACTGACCTCAGGGCTTAGTGCTGTGACATAATATCTTAGGAACTTGCATGAATCCATTGCAGTGACAGAAGCAGTTCATCAAGAAGCCATGATTTGTGTCCACTAAATTGTGTGTCAAAGAAATATTCTTTCATCTAACAGTATTATTTTCACCTGAGGTCAAATTAGAAGAGGAGGGGGATTGTGGTATAAACAAAGAGAGTGGGTCTGAGATATGTACCCCAACTTTGCATTTGATTTGAATTCAATCCAATGCTGTTCAGGTCTCAATCAAAATATTTTTTTTCTGCTTCCTTTTAATTTATTCCTGTTTCTTTCAGTGCTGTCAGTTGCACCCGGGGCCTCACAATGTACTTTGCCCCTGAACTATACCCTCAGACTCTTCTGGTTCATGCTGCGCTAGATACTGAACTGCAGGATTCTTATCATGGAACGAACACATTTATTCAGCTTTGGTATACTTGATTAGTGGTTAGGATGGCTTGGGCTTCCCTTGGGAATATAGAATTCTTTGTGCCATTTTCATCACGCTCCTCCCTGATCAGGTCCCTAAGCCCTAGAGAAGATTGAGCATCACACAAATAGCCATTAGGAAGGCTTATTTTAAAGCTATCCTTTACTATTTCACCTCCAAATATGAACAGTTGTACTCATTAAGAGGCAGGAGAGGGGAGGCAATTAGGATGTTGTGCTTTTCCATGAAAAAGACAAGAATGTTCACTGTCAGAATCCAAACAATGAGCGTATTTCTGATCCCTGAACAAGAATTTCCATCCTTTTGCTCTTACAAACACATCTCTGTCAGCATCATATGTTCATTACCTAACTATCCAGAACTGTGAGAAAATCTGAAAGCGTGTTCTCCCTGGTAGCTATCAACTTAGGCTGCCACAGTTTCAAGACTTCTGACAGAGAATTCTTAGCAGGATAAAGGTCTTTATTAAGCACAATAAGCAACGCAGATGTTAGTGCTTTCTTTCTTTCTTTTTTTTTTTTTTAATTGTTTCAGAACCTTTATTTGTTTATTCACTCATTTTTATGGCCGGTTCAGCCCACCCCAAGGACAGGGCTGGCTCAGTATGTGGTGTCGGGGATCGAACTGCAGTCCCTGAAGCCGCCCAAGCCTTCCCAAGCAGGGGCCCTAGACCACTGAGCCATCCCACCGGGCCCCAGTGCTTTCAATCTTAAGGTTTGATTTGACAGACTTCGACTGCTGCTTGCACGAACAGAGGTGTGTATTACAAAACAGAAGTAATAAGCATAGAGGTCTAGCATATTTCAAAACCTGGGTATATGAGGGATATCCTTTAGATTTTTTTTTTTTGCCCTACACGAAGGTAATACCGATGCCTTCTAAAGATTTCCTCAAAAGAAATCATCAAAAGGATAGTTCATATCAAAGAATGGTCAAGGCTTCTACTTATGCAAAAGGAAGAAATGGAAAAATCAATGAAGAATTGTCTTCGATATAGTTCATGACATTAAGTCCAAGGTCATCTTTTATGAAATATAATTTGAGGCAATGTATTTCTCATTATTGTATTTAGTCATGGTACGGAATCTGTTTTCAAAAAATTCAGTGTTCACTTCTAGACCAAGTCACTGGAATATTCTTGGAATCCGTATTAAAGGGTTAATTTTATATTCATAAATAAATGTGACCTGGTTAAGAACATTCATGAAACATTGATCCATAGAAATAATTATGATTTAGATGAATGTGATATATAACACATTAACTCATAAGTAGATAAGTACAAAATTAGCTATGTGTTTTACTGTATAAAAATGTATAAGTGAAAAAGCTATTCTTTAAGTATAAAACAAAATAATCACAACTTTGATAATATATTATTATGCAAGTTCATTGACTCCTAAATAGGCCAAAGTATTTTAGCCTTAACAAAATGTGAAGTAAAATTTATACACATTTATTTATTTGTTTGTTTATTTAGTTATTTGCTTTTTGAGCCAGGGTATCACTGTGTAGACCAGGATGATCTTGAGCACAGTGATCCTTGTATCTTAGCCTCCACATTTCTGGGATGATAGCAATGCACCAAAATGCAACGCTACTTTTTTTGGAAGATATTTCTTTTTGTAGTAGAACATATTTTGATTAAAACAAATTTCCTAATGGAAAGATTAAGAAGACAGCATTCAATTTTTATTCATTCATATTTTTATTCTTTCATGTACACGAAGAAAGTGTTAAAGACTCAAGATTACTGAGGCATATTATTGAATCTTCTATGGATTGAATCATGTGAGATCTTTGTACATATTTGTAATGGAGTCAAATCATTTCTTGATATTATTATATTACATATATTATTTATTTCTATTTTTTGGTCTTTTTGAGACTGGGTCTTCCTATGCAGTTCACACTGGCCTTGAGTTCACATTGTAGCCCAGGCTGGTCTCGAACTTGCAATGATCATCCTGCATTAGCCTCTCAAGTTCTGGGATTACAGGTGTGCACCATCACGCCTGGATGATATTATTATATTTTATTACCATTTCTTTATTATTTATACGTTAGGCAAAAATCCAAAAACACATAGTTTTGAAAATTTTCCCGCATAGTTATTAACCTAAAATATATGAGTTATCCTAAAGGTATTTTCCTTAAAAGTCATTTACTTAAAGACTGTGATTGGACTTTTAACAAATCATATTGGGGAAAATGATAAATTATACTGCATAATTATAAAAACATACTTAATATGCTAATAATTACTGCTTTGTAACCCTTCCAGGTTGATTCCATGAAACTCATTGAAAATGTGTCCTTAGTAGATAAACTTCCTTATTATCTCAAGTGTATTTCTAAACAATGAAATACAGATTTTAAACTCTGAAGGTCACCTGTGTGTTGTGGGTGTGTATGCATGTGCATACACTTCCATGATACTTTTGGCCACACTGTGAACACTAGGTAGTTTAGAAATTGTTTAGAGTAGTGGAAATAACCCCTGTGCCTCAGTACTGGCTTTCCTTTAGCTTTCAGAAAACTCATTGCTTCCGCCATTTATTTTTCTGGTTATAGGTTGTCTTTGCACATGTTTTCACCAGATATGGAGCCCCTTACTGTATGATATCACTCTCCAGGGTAATAAATGCATTCAAGATTTTCCCACCTACTAGAAGCTAAAAAATAACTTTGTGAACCTGATGTGATTTTATTTCTTCATTTTATGGAGTAATATTGCTTTGTAAAAATATTTTTAAAGAATCAATTTTCATGAATTTTGGAAATACAAACCACTGAGAAAACAGTAGACCTCCACACAAGAAGTTCTTATGCTTGTGCTTTCTATAGTGCAGGCTTTCGTCCCTTAATTATGTGACTAACATGGACTCAGGAGAGATCATACCTATACCAGTGGCATAAAGTAGCTGGTGACTTCAAATGTAGACAGCAATGTTCATGTCTGTGTTGTGAATATTTATGCATTTTGACATTTAGTAAGAATCTTGTTTTTCAGACAATAAGCCCTAGCAGTATTTTATTTGATATATTTCTAAAAATGGAGCGATTCATTTATACTCTGTCACTATGGACTAAGGGGACATATAACCTACCTTTTCATAAGCATAAAATTCAGTTGTCTTATTTCTACTACATGAATTATGCTTATGACCTTGTAGAGTCACAAAATCCTTTAATGCTTTCTGTTTCTGAATTTATTTATCCCTAGATAATCATATTCACAGAAGTGAAAAGAATATAGAAAAGTTGCAGAATTTATACGAAGAGTGACACCTTAAATATGTTTAAAAAGTCTTGTCACTTTGAATTCCTATCAAATGAGAATTTCCAAATTGTTTTGAAAATTTGCTCTTGTTTCACAAATACTAAACCATTAAATTCTTTATCTGGTTTCTTATAAGTTTTTGCTTACTATGTTTTTTTCTCATATTTTGTAAGGAAATTGAAAATTCTGTCATTTATACTGTGACACACTCTTAGTAAAAGTGAAACAAAACTAGGTAACAAAAGACTTCAAGGTTTTTCAGCATTGCAGTTGCTAAGCTTCTTTATTAATTTAAACTGCAAGGGTCATTTGGCAAGCTTTTATGATTTAAATTGAGAAAAATAATGTTACAAATTAAATGTGTCCTGCTTAATGCTGATACAAAATCATTGTAACAAATTAATATATCTATATATTACCTCTATTCCAATAAAGATACAGATATTATCATTAAAACAAAATGATTTCCCACATGCTGCACCTGACCCACCCCCAAGAGCACGGAATCAGACTAGGTGTGGTGGCACATGCCTGTAATCCCAGTGCTGGGGAGGATGAAAACAGAATGATCACTACCAGGGGAAGCTGTGTAGTGAGACCCTGTGTCAAATACATTTAAAAATTTTACTCTCAATTCCTGATTAACCACTACTCCCAAATCCAGTATTACTAGTTGGAGTATTATGGTTAACATTTTGTAGTTTTAAGCCATATAACTGAAACTACGTAGCATTTCATCTTGAGGAACATGCTTTTTGTCCCCTATTAGTTGTTTTCTCCTTCATCTGTCTTACAGTGAATCATGTTGCTGTGTACATCACTTGCTTCTTTATTTTGCTGAATAGCAATGTAATAGTTAAAATATTTATTTCTATTTAAAGGCATCCTGGTTCTTTCCGGTTATTGGCAATTATTAGTAAAATGGCTACAAATATTCTTAACATATCAGCCAAAGTACCATTGTTTTCATTTTTCCTGTAAAAATACTAGGAGGGGACACACTGGATCCTAATATGCAGGCATGAATAATTGAATTAAAACAAGCCATAGTATGCTCCAGAAATGTTTATGTTATAGTCTTATCAGAAATTCATTAAGGTTCCAGTTAGTCTACACCCTTACCAATATTTGTTGCTGTATTTGATTTTAGACATTTTAGAGAGTATGAAGTGATATGAACATATGAATTTAATTTTCATTAATCTAATGAATCATTCTTAACAGAATTTCAAGAAAAGTGCATTTAAGTCTCATGATCTTAGGACCGGCCAAATAGCTCAGAGGATTATATCACCTGCAAGCAGGTCCTGGGACGAGGGGTCCTAACCGCGGGCCTCCCTTTCTGGCCTCACCTCCCAGGAACACTAATAATATGGCAATTGAGACTGGGTGTGGTGAGGTGTGCTGGTAACCAAGTGGATTACTGTGAGTTCCTGGACACCCTGGAGAACCTTCTCCCTCACAACAGCAACAACAACACACACACACACACACACACACACACACTCCTATGGTCTCCAACATCATCTGGTTCTTTGAAGGGTTCTTCTGTATATTCTTCACTCTCACGTATAGTACTGAATAACTGAAAAAGATTAAACAGGTTTGAAAAAGTAAAATACTTTTTCTTTTCATGAAAATCAAAATTGTCCATAATGTCTCAAATTATTCCATTCAAATATGGCACACAAGGGCACCAAATACTGCCAAATGAGTAAAATATAAATTATCATAACCACTCTCCAGGTGAAATTCAGTGTTAGCCATTAACAAATCTTGAGACATAACCGAATCCTTGCAACATCAGTTTCTTTCGTGGGCTTGAAAAATGCATTTAGAAAGCTAGTGCATTCCAGTTATTGAACAAACATGTTAGTGAAGTGTTGATGCTAAATAAACTGCCTCAGTTGTTTTTTTCTCCAAATACATTTGAACCCATATTTCCCACCAAGTAAAATTGTGGTTTTTTTGTGGCTAAAAGAATGAAACTAGTCTATGTCAAGCTTAAGTTTAGATAATTTGCAAGTTAATTTGTCTACTTTCTAGGATTTTTCTTTCAGAATCTGAAAGTATTATTTCTGCTTCCTAGCTATAGTGTGATCTTTTATTCCTAAATTTGGTGCTCAAAGGAATTATCATGGTTCTTCATATTTACCTCATATGATTTTGCCACAAGTAAATTTGTCAAAAAATTGTGTACATTTGTCACAGTGGACAGAACATGCATCTCACCTTCTCATTTGCTGACTTCTAAAGGAGAACAAAGACAAACAACTCTTTAAACAAATTCCAAAGCATTTAAAAACAAACAGTCCATTATAGAAAGTTTAGCTCTCCATTGCCTATAAAAGAACATTTGAAAAATGGGTAATGCTGGATACGATCATACAAATTAATTGTTATTCTTGGATATAATAACTGAGCACATACCATGCAAATATTGTTGCATTAGAGTTCCAAGTCTTGGAAGAAAGACACATAGTACTAAATGTGAAGAGTTTTATAAATCAAGGAGATGACTGACTGCATATTTGGCTCAACAGTTCATTAAGAGGTTCTATGTAGCCTTTCAAATCCTCAAGTACAAAATCCTGGGATATTTTTATTAATACTAGTAGCATGATAAACTTCTATTAATGTTTTAAATTTTTTTCCTTTCTATGGTGTAAATTATATTTGATTATAAAAATAATAATTTTTAGACAAAGAATAACATTAGCATTTTAGAATGAATGATTTTATATAATTAATCTGGGGCTGTGACATATTTAACGTGCAACATTCACTCCTAAGATTTAATATTTAATTAGAATTTCCAATTGACATTTAAATTAAATCCTACACAAAATGTATTTTTAGAAAATAGAAGTTGAACGATTTTTATCATTTTACAATTATCTTTCTAATGGGTCTTTATTCAAGTTATGCATAATGTTATTATAATTTGAAATTTTATCTATGAAAATGAAATCAATACACTTGTTTGAAAATTAAACTTGAGGGCTGGAGGTTTAGCTCAATATTAGAGTACTTGTTTGGCATTCATGCAGTGAATGTTTGACATCACTTTAAATATCTTAAATATCTTTAAATATCTTAAAAGCATATCTTTATATTGTCAAAGACTTGATAGCAGTCATGGAGTCACTGTTTCAAATATTCCTAATACTTAAGGAATATATTCAAAGCTAAAAGATCACAAATCACATGGTTCTGTTTAACCTATATATCGTCCTTTATTTTTCCCTATAATACCATTGTTGAATTCCTGTTTAGAGAAACTCTGTATCATTTCTAATATTTGTCTTTTACTTTTTCTCTCCTTAAGAAAATAATTTGTTTAAGCCAGGTGTGGCAGCACCAGCCTGTAATCCCAGCACTTGGGAGGCTGAGGCAGGATGATCAGTGTGAGCTCAAGATCAACCTGGGCTACAAAAGTGAGTTTGAAGTCGTCCTGAACTGCATAGTGAGACCCTGTCTCAGAACGAAAAATAAAATAAAATAAAATAAGAATTTATTTAGTTTCATAATGCAATTTTTAAAGTTTTGTCTCAGATGCCTTACCACAATGCTAATCTTATAAAAATCACAATTGGATTGTTTCAAGATAATATGTAGATCTTTTTCAGATTCATGATTAAAAAAATCAATCAGATTGTGGAAACAGCATTTTGAATCATCATGATTTGTGATCCCCACCCCTCTTTGCAAATTACGGATCTGGGACCTTGTCACCTCACCTCTCAGCTCTACCAGTGTCACAGATGGCTACCTTTTCTCTTCATATTCTATCAGGTTGGAAATAAGTGACATTGAGGTGCTTGGTGACCCATGAAATCCTATGGTTCATTTCTTCTCATCACTGAGACATGATTCCCACAAATGAAAGGTCCAAATTTATTAGGGGTCCAAGTTTATAGAGCTTTCATTCCATAGTCCCATGACCCTAAGGCAGGGTGCCATACAGAGGAGAAGTGGCTCATGTTGTGGCAGGCAGGAAGCAGATAGAACGATCAGAGAGTGCCTTGGGAGCTACATGTGTCTGAGCCGTGATGCCACCAACCTAGCTCCTCCAGCCAGGCTTTACCTCCTAGCTTCGCATTTAGCTGTACACTTAGCAATAACCTTATGCATTGTTAGCATCATGCCCCATGACCAAATCAGCTCTTAAAAGCTCCACCTATGAGTGCAAAGCGGTTTGGGGGAGCACCTGCTTAGAAACCATAACATCTACCCTCTTGCTCTCTGTCTCAGTTACTTTTCTCTCACTACTGGGACAAAATATCCAACACCTAGAATTAAGGGAAAAAGGTTTACTTAGTCACAATTAGTGGAGGTTTCAGTTCGTACTCGTCTGGCCCCAAGACAGAGTGGCGCAATGGCAGAGGGCAGTCTTTCATGGCTGCAAAAAACCGCAAAGAGCAAGGTGGGGGGCAGTGGCTGAGACTGCTAGCTGGCATGTTTTTCTTCTTTACATTTGTATGCAGATTATTTGTCCCACAGCACTCACACCTATAACCCTAACATTGGATCATGAATTAATCACAAACTCTAGAAGCCACTCTATGACTGTGTGAGACTTTGGGGGAACACCTAGAGACCCTATAACACTACCCAAAAATTCACATGCATATCTTTACCCAAAATAAATTTATCCCTCCTCTAAAAATTACCAAAGTCCAATTTCAGCCTTTCTAGAAGTTCCAAGTCCAAGGTACTGCCTCAGATTTCAGACAAACTCATATCGATGGAGCAATGTAAAATCACCTTTGAGATATTGAGCCTCTAGAGGCTAAGACCATGGTAGTTGCTCACAATCTTTCAAGGCAATTTTTCTCTTGCTCTGTTGCAACATCCTTGGCTTCTTTATGTTCTACCCTTTCTTTTTCTTTTTTATTTATTGGATAAACGTTCTCACTACACAGTTGCGACTCACGGTGACCCTCCTGTCTCAGTCTCCCTGGTGTTGGAATTATAGGA
This sequence comes from Myocastor coypus, assembly GCA_004027025.1. Taxonomy (NCBI): domain Eukaryota; kingdom Metazoa; phylum Chordata; class Mammalia; order Rodentia; family Myocastoridae; genus Myocastor; species Myocastor coypus. The sequence continues at coordinate 30,336 of PVJA010017881.1, read as the reverse complement.
GGGTGCCAGCATGCCTGGTTTGCAGCAGGCACCAGCACGCCCAGGATTCCAGGGCCTTAGGGGATCAATCTTGAATCTTGTCACTTGCTGGGCAGATGAACTATCTACACAGCCCAATTCTACCCATTTTAGCAATCATGTTCTTCTCTGCTGTATTAGGACAATCTTCAGCAGTACTAGAACACCCTTACTGGCCTAACTCAAAGACTTAGAAGTCATTCGGCTGGGCTGTCTGCTCTTGACCCTCTACATCAATCTGATGAAAAGCCCCAACAGTACCCACATCACAGGTTCAATATTAGGCTACTTTAAATTTCCTATCCCAGGTTAATTACTCTGCTGCCTCCTTCATCTCAGCCTCCTGAAAATTCTCAGGAGATGAGCAAAATACAGATAAAATTTCCACCAAAGTATAACACATATAAATTAGAATACTCTTGCTAACACATTTCTTTTTTTCTTTTTTTTTTTTTTTCTCTTTTTGAGACAGGGTCTCACTATGCAGTTCAGGCTGGCCTTGAGCTCACTTTTGTAGCCCAGGCTGTTCTCGAACTCACACTGATCCTCCTGCTTCAGCCTCCCGAGTGCTGGGATTACAGGCGTGCGCCACCACGCCCGGCTGCTAACACATTTCTTGTTCCAAACTTAGATTAGTCTTTACTGGCTGCATTTTCTTTTGATACCAGGAATCAAACTTTTGACCTTTTGCTTACTAGGCAGATGCTTTAAGGCTGAGCTATATCTCTCACTCTGGCTGTAGTTTTATAGGCATTCCATTTACATGAGCTCTGACTAGAGTCTCCCATCAAAGTTATCTTACACTAATCTAATGCTGCTTCTCCAACTGGCATCTCCAAAACTTTCCAAATTCCTATAAATGTATTCCAAAGACTTCTAAGCCATATGATTAGATAGCTTCTCTGCAACAAGCCTACCTCTCTGGTAAACAAATTCTGTTTAGTTACTTCCTTGACATTGAGACACAATACTTGATACCCAGTATTTAAATAAGGAAATAATATTTTAGGTTAATTTGTAATTTATCAACCTATCAATAAAAACCCTGTTGGCTCTATGGCTAGGTGGCATGATACAGGAAAAACAACTCATGACGCAGTAGGCAGGAAGAAGAGGGAGTTAAGGGCAGAAGCAGGAAGATATAATCTTCTACATACCCTTGTAACCCACCTCTTCCAATTAAGCTTTACCTCACAACAACATTTGCCAGTGGTTGATCCATTGACAAGTATCATCACCCTGAAATCCACTCATCTCCACAGATTCCACCTGTGATCACATGACTTTTTGAATAACATTAAATATAGCCCTTTACAAAGACACACACACACACACACATACAAGCACGCACACAGATGTATATATTGTTTTTCAATATGCAACATCTGGTTACTATTGCAGCTATTTGGAATCTATTTGTTTATGTGGGAGTCACTCAAGTGGAGTAAAATATTTTCCAAATGCATTGGAGTTATTCATTCAAATATATATATATATATATATATATATATATATGTACATATATATCCTACTAGTCTTCTCTATGAGAGCTTGCTGAAATTTGCACATATATGCATTATATAACCATTTCACAAACTACCCTTTGGCTGATTATTAACTGCTAGAGTTCTAACTACAAGAGTTGTAACTTACAAAGTTTCTCTTAACATGAATTTCAAATTGTAAAGTTAGAAGTTTTAAAAAGTTAAAATTTAACATTCAAATTTATAGTCCCAAATCATGCCACAAATTCAAGCTAGTCATTTGCCTAGAATCACATATTTTTTTTCCTTTAGGTCATCCATATCATTTTTTGGGGGATTCTATCTCCAGCAAAACATGGCCTGCTAACTCAGCTGGTGGTCAGTCTAAGCCAGCCACTGAGATCAGGTGTGGCGATGCCTGTAATCCTAGCACTGGGGAGGATGAAAACAGGAGAATCAGTAGGAGTCTGAGCTGAGTGGTGAGACCCTGTACCAAAATACATTTAAAAAAAAAGAAAACATGAGACTGGGTGTGGTTGCACACCCAGGCTGAAAATAGGAGAATCATTATGATTCTGACCTACATAGTGAAACCTGTAGACCCTGTACTAAATACTTACAAAAGCCAAAATAAAACAAAGAAACTTAGAATTTTTTTTTCTTCCCACTGGAATATAACTGGTTTCCTCCTGAGAATACTCAAATGTATGTAATTCCTGTTTGGGTCAACAACTCCAACAGTAAGATAACTGAACAAAATGTACATATGTCAATAACAGAAAAAAAGCATGCATTCATTGAAAATAAACAGTCATAATGGTTTGAATTTATGCGTCCTTGTGAAAACATTGAAGGATTTACCTAACATGAAATTAGTCTGTCATAACTAACAATAAAATTAAACACTTAAGATTAATCTGATTCAGAAAACATAATTTAGCACAGTATCCATCTCTAAAAGGAGAAATAAACCAGGCATAGTGGTGCATGTCTCTAATCCCAGTACTTTGGAAGCTGAGGCAGGAATATTGGTGCAAGTTGAGACCAGTCTGGGCTATAAAAGTGAGCTCAAGGCCAGCCTGAACTGCATAGTGAGACCCTGTCTCAAAAAAAGACAAATAAATAAATAAATAAATAAATAAATAGAAATAACAGAGATGACATATTTGTTGTCCCACTTTATTTTAACAAAGTTAATACCAAGGTGCCATTGAATCAAATATTCACTTGAAGTGCATCTATGATGTTGGGCTGTCATAAACATTTAGCATTTTACAACTAGATACTTACAGTCAAAAGAATTTTGTTCTTTCATTTGATGGATTGTGTCACTCTAGTCTGGCAGTGCATTTTAGTCGACCTTTCTGCTAAACTCCATTATTTCAAACCCTTCATCACATGAATGACGGCCCATCATGGCAGGATGGTAGACAAAACTTCAAAAATATGTATCATCTTGTCAGATAAATGGAGATAAAAATTGTCTTTTGAAAGTCCTACTCTTTAGTGATGTGGAGGACAGCTTAAGCTAAATTAGGTTCTAGTACTGAAATGTAAAAAAAAAAAAAAAAAAAAAAAACATTAGCTTTATACATCAAAGATCATTTGGAATAACTGTACTGACATTTACAGATATTTCTGTGTGAGAAGTGGAAATTGTATAATCATTCATGTTAAAGTGGAAAAGTGAAAAGACAAAAAATTTCCTTAAGCAAATGCCATTGTGAATGAAATCATTTTAGAGGTGTATGTGTACCACATATTTTGCTCTATCCTTCCCCCTTACTAAACATTGAGAATGAAAAACGAATAGCTTGTTTTTAGGACTACACACCAAAGTTTCGATTATTTGGGATCCTGATACTGCTAGAAATTCTGATGAAATTGAAGATTAGTTTTCTATTTCTTCAGCAGAAGCCATCTATCTACTTGCACAGCAGACATCTCTGAGGTGAAGGAAGGGGTGGATTCCCTCATCTTCTGTAGGCGATTGATCTCACAACTAAGACTTTTTATTATGAAACCTTGAAAGATTTCCTCCTTTGTGGGCTAATAGACAGAGGCCATTCGTATTGTAAATCAATGAACTAGTTTCTTATTTTGGCAGAATCCGTAGTGATTTCACAGTAGAATCTAAGAAGAGAACAGAGACATTGACCTGACATATTTTTACCCCTTGCCATATGAATTTATCCTGACCAGTGAAGGAAAAATATGAAAGACAAAATAATCATCAGGTAAAAATAGCCTTTCCCTGGAACTGCGATAGAGAGAGTTTGAAGAACTTCAGGCTTCTTTGCCAGAGATCCTGGGATCTAAGGATGTTTTGTAACTCTTATGAAACTGTTCACATATATAGGCATACACACACCGATACATGCATACATACATATACGCCAGAAATATTTTCTTTGATTTTTCATGTGATCATGATACATTTAGTTATTGTAAGACACAATATGAATGTTGTTTTGAAAAACAGCAATTACATACAGAGCACCAAAAATAGTTACACATCTTAAATTGGTAATTGTCATCTTCATTGCATAATATTATATAAAAACAAAACAACCGAGCTGTTAGATAATGATTTTAGAAAATGTATGGATATGAAATCAGCAGACACGCGTATTTCTTAGAATAGGAGGAGTTAATATAGGTTATATAAATATAAGTGATGCTCAAGCATCGTATGAAAGTATTGCATGTGCTCTTTTGAATTTGTACTGCCTTTATCATCAATATCTTTTCTAACTACTATGTATAATATTCTCATTAGCAGTGGAATGTAAAATAGGGAACTAAAAGACAAATTTTAAAAATGAGTCCATAGTTTAAAATAATTATGAATTTGACAATCAAACACTAGCTTGTTTAAGAAACAGTACCAGTATCGCCAAAACATGCTAAACTTTTGTCTTCTAAATTTTGATAAGTTACCTGTTTTGGTTTTCTCTTTTAGCTTTATTCATAAATTCCTCAAAATATTTTTGCACTTCTCATATGTCAATATAATCAAATCATACATTTTAAGCTATATTTTCCCTTGTGTAACTGTTTTAACACACTTAGAATACATCTGTATTTAATTTATGTTGCTGTGACATCCATATGAAGATTCACTTACAATTCTTAGCACAGAGGAAATAGTTGTTTTCAGCGTTTGTTCAGTTAAAGTTGCCATAAGCATTCTTGTCTGTAGATCCTGTTCCACATTTGATAGAAACCAGAGGGCTGCCTAAGAACATCAAAGGCTCCTGGGAGGATACAGTCTACTGGGGAGACAACTATGATACATACTCACAGGTCAAACTTAAGAGATACAACTACACTCTTTAAGAGAAGTGCCCATGAATCAAGCTGATAAAAATAAAATATAATACAGAGCTACAGAGGAATCTATCTTTTTTAAACAAGTGGATTATTTGTTGATTTGTTTTATTGTACATATATCATGCCCAGTACACTTAGTTTTGTGATAGTTTGTATCTAGATGTCCCTCCAAAGCCTCAGGTGGCCATAGAGCATTTTTTGGAGGTGGGTGTGTCTGGAGGAGGTGACTGATGCATAATGCAGTGAGGGGATTTAGGATGCTTGGGTTAAGGGTGTGAAGTTGCACTGTCCTAATCCTGGCAGACTGCATACAGTATAAGGGTCAAAAGGGGCTTGCATCTCTTCTCTCTTGTTGCTTTTGCTGTCCTTTGTCACAGTGAACCATTGCTCCTCCATCCTGTATCACGTGCTTTGGAGCAAGCTGATTATGGACTGAACCCCCAAACTATGGGATGAATAAGCTTTCCCCCTTTCACTGTGAGTGTCACATGGTTTTGGTTTAACAGTGAGAGGAAAAGCAACTAACACACAAGAACAGGAGAAATTGATAGCTAAGGAGCACTGTTCTTGTTCGGCCAATGGGTGTGCGGAGAAATTCTGGCATCTAAAACACCTTTATGAAGAAAAGTGAAAGGGCTACTGGAAAACCCTAGTCATGAAGTAAAGCCAACAATAATAAAGCTTGGGTTAGATTTCTAATCACTTGTTCCAGGGCAGTGAAGAGGATTTCTACCAAAGATAGCCATTTAGAAGGATTTGCACTTGCTGGCATCTTCCTACATGTGCCATATGCAAGTTTAGAGATACCAGGGGATTCTGAATGTCCAAATGACTACCGAGTGGCGTTGATACTTGGAGAATTATTCAAGCCTGTTATGTAATTTTTAAGGTACAAAGTTGTCCACAGAGATGGATAAATGATGTGACATCACTATGTCCTGCACAGGTAAGACTGTTTTCTGTGAAAGCACAGGATTCACGATCTGCAGAACACACTGTGCATTATGAGTCCTCTGTAGAGAAGCACTAGTGATGCTGATTTAGGATTCCATCACTGACTCAATGACTGGAGGCTGCTACCAATTAGAGAGTCATGCCTTTAGTTTGTCTAAAAATTGTCAAATTATGTATTTTTAAAATATTCTTCAATTCCTTATATACTTTAATATAAAAATTCTCACAATATTTTTTTTGTCTACAAGAAGTGTAATGGGTAACTAAAATATTTCCCTATATATAGGACTGGGTATTGTACTTAGAACATTATCTAAATTTGTTAGAAACAAACACAGGTTTATTAATCTCGTGTAATGGTATATGTTTAATATGATACAGCCATCATTAATTTAAGATCCATTCAGGCGTTGTTATCAACGATGAATTTTATTTATTACATTCTCTCTCTCTTGCTCTCTCTCTTTCTCTCTCTCTGTGGGTGCGTGCATGTGTGTGTGTGTGTGTGTGTGTGTGTGTGCATGCGTGTGTGTGTGTGTGTGTGTGTGAAACATAGAAAAGTGGAAAAGAAGTGTTGACAGAAAAGAATCATTTTGACCCTTTCAATAATCTGATAATATCTAGGATGTTTTGCACATCAGAGGGGAAGTATTCTTGAATAGTTTTATTATGAGTTCGGCAAAGTGTGCATAATGCTCAGATTCTTCAAAAGCCTTAGTGTGAGAGATGAGTGTTGTACAGCAGAACACTCTAAAGTTATCCTGTGTTAGCAGTGGTAAGAAAAAATTAGACGTGGTACCTTTCAATGAGCATTGAAGGCAACCTTTTCTGCTGCTGTTGCCAAAACAAGCAATCTCTAGGTACTAGACGATGAACAGTATGGTTGTTGTTTACTGGCATGTTACAATGATTCCGTTACCTGGTGACTGACTGTACACTTTAGAAAATTTCCTTGAAGCCTGACGATGTTGAGTCATGTCAGCATATGAATGTGGAACTCTCATTGTTCTGTTACTAGGGGTTTAAATCTTATAGCTACAATTGAATAAGGGATCAATCTGTGTCTACCAGTTGGAGTAGAATTTTATCGTTATCAATCAATAAAACTTTGACTGTGACATTCCAGTTGATTTGGTCACCTTTGCCTCATACACACTGTTTGCAATACTTCATTTAAATGTATTGCAATTTTCCATGAAACGAATTTCTCTATTCTTAATGGCTTGTTTTTGCATCAATCACCCATATCCTATGAGAAATTATATTTTAAATTCCTTTATCTATTGTTACAGCATGTCTTTCTCCATATGGAAGATAGCTCAAGCTGAATTCATAGTCCATTGAAAACTAGTGAAAAGCATTTTGATTTTGTATGAATAGTTATAATGTTACCTGTAGGTATAGGCTCATCATGTCTTATTTCATTGTTTCTAGTGTTTGAAAGATGAGAATTGCTTCCCAAGAAGCAGTTTAGGGGCCTAAGTGATCAATACAATAAGAAATAGGTGAGCATAATTGGCATAGTATTTAGTCAGCAGTGACGTACGAAGGTGGATTTCATCCAAATAAAGAGACTCTTGTAGCTGGGATTGAATAAGAAAAGAGAGAACACGGACTACTGCAAATGTTTTCTTGGAAATGGCCTGTCAGCTGGCCAGGCTTTTGTATAGGGACTTTGTACATAAGTTATGTAAATCATCCACAAAATGGATATTCCTTTCCTACTCCCTGAGGTTGGTTTTGTGTTATCCAGAGATGAAGAATTTCAGCACCTTTTCTCCTGGGTCAAACTATAGACAATGAGAGCAAATAATAATTTTTCCAAAGATTTGCTGACTGCTTATGATAAAAACACACATTCCGAAGTACTTTTATTCTTAACCTTATAACCCACAGTTTTGTTTTAAACCATACATGTTAAAGTCCTCTGGGTTTCTATAACCAATGTACCTGTAAAGACATGTAGCTATTTGATTCTTTTTCTGCACTTTCAGTAAGATTTTATTTTATGTTTTTTTAAAGAACTTCTATTAGTAGATACATGCAGTACATACTGCTTACATTCACTGAAGGGTATCTATTTGAATTTTATACACTGCTTGTATAATTAGCGACGTTGAAAGTCACTAAAACTCTTCTTTAGTTTTAGTATCAAACTCTTTAAGAATGAAAGAAAATTAAAATTAGCAAAGATTATAGTACAATACATGAGTCATGAACCTTATACCCATAGGGCCAGTAGCACTCACCCCTAGGACTGGGCAGTCTTAATTCTAAAACCACATCATTGACCTCAGCAACAGGTAGTCTAGATCCACTCACCTCTAGAAATTTCCATCGATGACCACGTGAGGATTTAGGAAGACTTCTAGATGCAAGCCATATCACAGAGAATGCGATGACCTGAATGCTTCATTCACTTCACGTGAAGATTATCACTTTCCATCCGAAAATGGAAGTGACATAGAAAACAGCTGGGCAGGGCACATGTTACAGCTGGGCACTGCGTGATGAAGCCCTTACCTTAGAAGGGTATGGATTGGGTCATTTGGCATCCTAAGTACTGAGCAAGCAGAGAGTGAACTTTTAATTATAAGGATGGACAAGTAAGAGTAGACACAAAACATTTTAGAACTTTATAGGAGGCAGAAAATGCAGTTTTAAGAAATGAATTTATAGCAATAGACCACCTGAAAATGAAAATAAAGACATTAAATAAAAATGAATCTATTACTTCACCTCAAGAAATAGGAATCATGTAAGGTCAAACTCACCAAAAAAAGGGCTGGCACAATAGCTCAGTGGTCTAAAGTGCCTGCTTAGGCAACCACAGGGACTGTGGTTCCATCCCCGGCACCACATACTGTGCTAGCCCCACCCCCAGGGCAGGCTGAGCCAGTCATAACATGAATCTTATCTAAAAGAAATGATCCAACGAACACAACAAACAAAGAAAAAAGATTAACAAAACAAAAGTTATAGCAGAGCCGGGCGTGGTGGCGCACACCTGTAATCCCAGCACTTGGGAGGCTGGGGCAGGAGGATCGGTGGGAATTC
>PVJA010017881.1:0-21390 GCA_004027025.1 Myocastor coypus | reverse complement strand
ATAGCAAAACCATGTGCCAAATATATGAATTTTTAAAAATTGATATCTAACCATAAAGACAGTGCAAGTAACAAAGGCAATGATATATCACTTTGCAACTAATAGAATGCCATTTAGCGAAAATATGAAATTTGAATGTCAAAGATGGGTGTTCAACTGCCATTCAAATATCGTAGGTGCATATCTTGAGCACCAATAAAGTGCAATAGTGCATAACAATAGTGGGTTATCCACAGAATTGGTGATGTCAAAAGTTGTTGGCTTGAGCCTTTCACAGCTTGGCACATTGATATGGCTTTACTTTTATACCTTGTTGCTACACTTTTCTGCTGGATGAACTATGTTATATTATCCAGAAATACTAGCATGTGATAGAACTCCGAGAGAATGAAATAAGTATGGGGAAAAGATCTATTCACTTCAGGGCTGGGGATGTTGCTTAGTGACAGAGCACTCACCAAAGAGGTGTCCATTACCATCTTTGTCCCCAGACCTCAGCCAGTGGAAAAGATGTAGAATCAACCTCTACGTCCAGCAATAGATGCAAGGTTAAGAAATGTGTAATATGCGAACAATAGAGTAACATTTGTGCAGAGCAAGAAGGAAGTGTTGTCACCCACAACATGAATGAATGTGGAGGATATTATAAAATGAAATAAGCCAAGAACAAGCAAGTCTCACATGATCTTGCATCATGGGTAGATTCGAAAATAGCTGATCCCACACTAGTAGAGAATATGCAGTGATAGTCATCAGGTGTTACCATGAAAGATTTGGGTAGATAACTTTCTATATATACAAGATTTCACCCTTCATGAATCAGTTCACAAGATCTTGTGTACAAACCACGACTGTAATTAATACATTATATTCCTAAAAGTGCTAACAGAGCAAATAATTTGTCACCACAAAATAATATGATGGAATAGGTGATAATTACATTTTGTCATTCTATGCTGTGTACATTATTTATTTATTTTTCCATTTATGAACTTGGTACAGCTAAGTCTTGCAGTGATTCTCTTGTTGTCAGCCTCCACAGCGCTGGGATCCTAGGTATGTACCACCAAGCCTGAACTGGTTAGCTGATTCAGCACGCCAGGGGGCAGGGTTGGCGAAGCATGTGAGATCAGGGATTGAATGCTGTTCCCTGCATTTGCTGAAGCAGGCACTTAGTCCACTGAGCTATCTGGCTAACCCTTATGCACATACTTTCTAACACTTCATTGTACATAATAAATGTATACAAATTCCATCTATCAATTTAACGTTAAAATTTGTTAATAACCCAAAATTTGTGCTCAACACCATTACAATCAAATGAAGATAGGAAGCTTATAACACTTCAAACCCATGTCTGCACTCAATGTACACACTCAGGGACACTGATTTTTACAATGCAGACCATTTCATAGATCAAGGTTGCATTTGGAACTGCTTTATAGGTGAGTGTTGATGACTGATATGTTCTGAATGTTGAGTGGTATGTGCCTGGACTTGTGCATCTGTTACACATAAACAATGTTTGGGAAAGTTACTTTGGTGCTATGCTTGCCTAGCAAGCACACTGATTTCGAATAGTTTGTTTATGGATGTGTGGATGAGTTTATCTTAATCCCTCAAAACCCATTGGTGCTTTCTCCATTGCAAAAATAATCAGCACATAAAATGTTATTCTTGTTCAAGAAAAGCTCAAAGACTCTGAAGACTATGAACTATAAAATGTTTGAACTTAAATACTGTACAACTTACAGTGTAGAAAATGTGACCGTGCCATTGTCACATAGGCCTGCCTTTGTCTCTATTTCAAAGGTGTCCATGCATGGACACTTATTTCCTTGACACATCAGCATGGTCATTCATCCTTTGATATTCTATGTGATGATCCAAATTCGAATATTTTTAGAGGCTCATGGAGATAGCTCAGTAGAATAAGCAGCTTCTGGGTAAGCACAGGGTCCTGAGTTCAATTCCAGGTACCAAAAAAAGTCTAATATTTTATACTAAATGCTCAATAAAGTTATGATTATTTACTAACAGTCCCAGGATATGCTTTTAAAGATATGCCATGATATACGATAACTTAGAATTATTAACATGTTGAAATTCCTCCTTAAGAAAAAATAAAAATTGCCAACAATGTTAACGTAGATAATGTGTCATTTGCATTTTCACACACACACACACACACACACACACACACTTTTGTGCAACTAGTGAGTAAGATATATAGATAACTAAATCAATATTGAAATGGAACCAACAAAAGTAGGAAATAAATAGAAAGACATACAGATGAAAAGATGAAGATTTTTGGGGGGAGATTGAACTCAGAACCCTGTGCTTGGAAAATATTTTTTTGTGTGTGTGTTTTATATATTTTCCTAATCTTTTCCTTCACCATGAGCCCATTAGTCTTTTTTTTTTTTTTCTGAAAAAGGTATTGCTTTATCCAAGGTTCAGTATCACCCCATTTATTATCACCATAAAAAGGGTTTCATAAAATAAAACTTGTGACAAAACTACACAACAGATTAAAATCTGTTATTTTCAAAGAATTTTACTAGCCATGAAACTTATTTCTTTTCTCTACTAACTTCTAACTATGTTTTCCTACTCTAAAATGTGTTAAGCATAATGGATTATATCACATGAAATCATTTGAAGACTGAATCTAGTTAGCTTCTGATATTGACATTTTTAACTGCATGGCAATTTTTAAACAGAATTCTATTTTGAAGATTAAAAATTGCTTTTCATCACTAAAAATTGTATGATAAGCACATTCATTTCATATGATTGATGCACATATACAGTTTGATCAAAATCAGTATGCTCCCTAGGTAAACTTGAAAGTGGTTTCTCTAGACTATTTCTTTAGTTTAGAGATTAAATGATTAAATGAAATGATTAAGTAGCATGTACACAGACACACACTCTCACACATTCCCACATATTGATCCTATGGGATAAATGTCTTCCACCAACTCTCATCTATATGGTAGATATGGACCCCACATTGATGTAAGGAGCACTGAATCTGCATTGCAGACTTGTTTTCTGATAATGAAGTGTATATGTCTTAGGAAAATTTTATCCTATCTATACTCTGTTGATTATATTATTACATAAGCATTTCTAGTCTTTGCACTGAATATAAAATTATTTTCAGAAAACGAGGTCATGAATACGATGGCAGATGGACAGCTCTGATATACAATACCACTTTCAAAGCATGGCCGCTATTTATCTTCTTTTTGCTATGTTACACAAATTCTTCTATGATTTTAACAATGCTCACACAGCTCTCAAGTCAAATTCAGACACACAAATTCCATGTTCTTTGAGTTTCAAAAGTAATGCTGGAATATGTTCAGTGTTTCATCTAACACAAACCTTGTGAAGTTTTAATAAATTAGTGAAACACAGGTATATGCTTATAGAGAAAAAATGTGGCAAGGGTCAAGCAAAGAATAATAATAATAATAATAATAATAATAATAATAATAATAATAATAATAATATTCCAATTTCGCATAAAAGACTGTTGCCCTGGAATGGTATGAATCCTACCAAATGATTTGTTTTTAGCAAATGGCCCAAACAGATATATTACCACTGTGAATAGATGATTTACCATTATGGTTAGAAAAACTTTAAGGATGTTTATGCTTAAGGGCCTTCACCAAATAATGATTCTGTGGTGGCAATTCATTCATTTGTTTAATGACACACAAAAGTAGGCTTAAAACTACTGTTTTGTGTAATTTGGAAATGAGTATTCAAAATAAAAGTTTTTAAAGGCTGATTAGAAAAATAAATTCTTTTTATATGTCAAAGAACTATAGACACACATGTAAGTATAACCTATGTTATTAATATATTGAAAGTGGCTAAAATTTCAAAACTGTTGGAAGTTTTCAAAAAAATGGTTCTACTATATGATCCAGAGAGAGGAATTCTGAGTGTGAACTCAAAGAAATGAATGTCAATGTAGTTTGGGGGTGCTGGTATACCCAAAGTGCCAGGGTAGGAGAATGCACAGAAGTAATAATCGTCATGTTTAATGTTTAATCTGAACATTGTCAGATTCAGAACAATGACTGTGACATATTTTGTGACATGTATTGAACATAGGGTAGAAACATGAAAGAAAAAAATATATACTAGAGAAGAGGACGCCCATCAGAATGAGGGGTGAGAAGAGCACAGTGGAGTGTAGCTGACTGTGGTTAAGGTTTAAGCACGGTGCACGCACAGGCCTGTGTGGAAATGTCACAGAGAAAGCATTCTGTGACTAGGGAATGCTAGGGAAAATGCAAATTATACGGCATGTTGACTGAAAATAATTTTTAGTGTTATAAATTTTCAAGTACTCAATTTTTATTAATTTCTTGGTTTACCATATTTAAATGTTGACAAATGTCCCTAGTAAAACATTTTTTAGAATAGAATTTATATTATTTAAAGTATTTGCATATTATTTTTTATAGCAATAAATTGCTTCACATACATGTTTTTAGACATGTACACTTATCAAAAAATTCTCACTTTAAATCCCATATATTCTTCAGAGGCAGACAGGCAGAAGATTCTCAGTGGAAGCCTGTCTAGGAACTTATGCAATCCTCAGGATAATCTGAGTTTTACATGGCTGCGAAGAATATTTACAAGAACTAATGAACTTCCCTTATTGCAAGTCTGTGTTTGAAGCTGACATGCCAAATAAACCTCTTTTGAACTTTGGCCTGAGCTTACGAACATGAAGAAGAGATAATCTGGAGCTCAGTGGGAGGATTCTGTTTTGTTCGTAATGAGCTTTTGGTTGACCAGAAAATGTGTACTTATAAAACAGTGGGATTGACACTTTTTGGCCTCATAAAACTTTTAAATTATGAAGGAGTTTAAATTATGAAGGAACAGTTTCGAATACGTTAAGCATTGCCAACCCGATGAATTGGCCGGCAGCTCCTGCATACCTTGAACAAAACAGTACACAATTGCCATTTGCCCGTGCTCACTGGATGCTTAACTAAAATACTGTGTAATCATATTTAGAACACAAACATATACACTAAAATTTTCCTGTCAGTACTAAGACTTCTGGCAGACTCTATCTACCACATTTAATATTATGGGTTTTATTAATCTTTTTTTTTTTGGTTGTTGTTTTGTATTTTAGGGAAGGATTTGAAAGGTGTTCAGGGTCTCACTACTATATTGCACTCATAGTGATCAGCCTGTTTACAGCTTCCCAAGAGCGGGGCTTACAGGCCTGCGCCCCTATGCCCAGTCTCAATTGCTATCTCAGAATGGCCTAGGGGGTGGGGCCAGCACCTCAGGCCCCTGTACCTGTTTGTAGTCACTTTAATCCCCTGAGCTATTTGGCTGGCCCCCTAATCATTGTTTGAATGAGAGAGCAACTCATCCTAGTTACATATTCTTGGGACCACAGAGAATACCATTTTCAATTATTATTACTTGAAAAAATGTATTCATTATTGTGTTATATGTACATCTGTTATTTTAAGAAAAAATATATATTACTTTTCTCAGGACAAACAAGTGAATAATTTTCAAATGAGTAGGGGAACTGACTACAAAATTGTTACTGGCAAGAAATGTACACTTTGTCTAATGAGATTTAATATTCTCAGAATAAAACTTCAAGGAGCAGCGAGATAGCCCAGTGGACTAAGTGCCACATTAGGCAAGCTCAGGGACTGGGATTCCAATCACTGGCACTGCAGCTGCACCCATCCAGCTCCTGAACATGTTGAGCTAGTGACTAAATCCAGGGGTAGTGGTGCACAACTGCAATATCAGAGTTGGGGAGGCTGCAAAAAGGGGGATCGGTTTGAGTCTGAGCTGCATAGTGAAGCCCTGCACCAAATACATTAAAAAAAACAAAAGACAAAGAAAAAGAAGCAAAAAAAAAAGAAAACCCTATAAATAGAATACAAACTTCAAATTTCTTCTTGGAAAAATGAAACTTATTACTTACTGTCTTCAATTTGATGCTTCAGTGAGTGTCAATGGTGAGAATAAGGATAATATATATATATATATATATATATATATATATATATATATATTCATTCTAGATTCTATGTTCTATACATGTAATAAAGAGCAAATAGAATAAATTTCCTGCAATAGCACGTTTTTGAAATACACTAAATTTATGAAATATTCCTTAATTAAGAACTACTTTCAAGCTCAGGGTCACAAGTACCCACCTGGAAAATACAAGGGCCTCAGTTCAATCCCCAGTTCTACAAAAAAAAAAAACAAACAAACCAAACAAGCAAACAACAACAACAACAACAAAAAAAACCCCACAAAACCTTAAAACATCTATTTGGAGGTAGCATTTTTAGAAATGTGAAAACTCTGAAATAAATAATGCAATACTATGATTACATTTTGTTAGACATAGGAGCATTTCGGGTCAGGTAGATGAAGCTGCTCCTCCAACCACATATATGCACGGAAGGTGAATCTCATGCCACGTGCAGCTATGATCGGAAGAATGACCTGTCCCCTGCTCACTTCTGCAGAGACATCCGTGGGCTCACCCTTGTGACTCCGAGGTGTGTTATGGTCCACGACACTGGGAAAATTGAGGGTGTCAAGGGGGTTAATGTCGTTGGCTATCTGATGGACTATTTTGGGGGAACCAAACAAGGGGGATCTTAATCATGGGGAAAGGAAACAGAAAAGTGGAGGGCAGTGGGAGCAGCCGAGTTCAGTGCTACAAGACAGGCGAGACCAGAAAGGCTAGAGCAGCCGCTGTTGGTTTCGATGACGGAGAAAGGACCAAGAGGCAAGGAACAGCAGCAATCTGTAGAATGAGGACAGCGAGACAGAGGTTTTTTCTTCACTGTCACCATAAGGGAACATAAAGATGGCTTATAGATATTTGGATTTTAGCTCATTTAAAACTGTGTTGGATTATTACGGGAACTGTAAGGTGACATTTGAACTGCTTTTAAGCTACTTTATTTATAACATTTGTTTGATCAACAATGGGAAAATAATGAGATTACTCTGAGGTATAATTTTCAAGCAGAAACATAGATAGTTGTGTTGTTGTAGCGAGCTCCTTACATTGCAGAGACAGGGGCCGTTAACAGAAATGTTCAACAGTTTTGTACAAAGCTGAGTAGACAGTCTCAAACTATTCCAATTTATAAAACATAAAACATACTAACACCAGAACACTGGTGCTGGAAAGCAGGAGATCATGCTTTGCTGTGCACTGTGGAGAAACTGGCAGAACAAAGATTGGTTCCCACCAGAGCCCCTGATGCTGTCACTGAGGCCTGAAAAACACCTGCTTTCACATCATCTGCTTTAGTTCCTCTGTCTGGTTATTGGACAATGTTTCCAATTGCAGTTTTTGTGCCAACCTAAAGCTATTCAATTCACATTCCCCACAGAACAAGCCCTAGGAACAGAAGATTGTTCTGCACTAACAATAACTTCATATTATTTTAATGAAGGATCTGAAGAAAGAGATGAAACTACGGAATTCAACTTGAGATATAATTTGTTCTAGCCATTGCAAAGTGAAATTAGGACTCAACTGAAGAAGAATGTTTTAAAATCCTCTCTTTGCCATTGTTTACAATTTTTCTCTCTCAGGAAACACATAAACAGATGAAAACAAATAATCTGATGAAACAGCATTAGATATATTGGAAAACTGCTTCAGTCCAGGACAGCCACCATTGGCATGAGACTGTGCTATCGCTGGTACTCAATTGCCAACAACAGAAATGTAAGCCTCAGATAAAATAACTTCCTGTGGCAATCCTGAACTATGCTAAAATTGTTCACTCATGAATTGGCAAGAAGTTGGTAGAGCTGACAGTATATAGAACGAAATTGCAAGTTGGAAGTCAATAATTACTGCTCTATAATTTTAATGAAGGCATTTATGGATTTTCCCCAAGATCTATGTACAAATATATACAAAGAAGGAAAATATTAGTATTATTCATTTACACTGTCTGAATCATTTTGAAGCCAGTATTCATTTTTGTACTAGAAACCAGAGCACAACAAGGTTAGACTAATAGGATCCTTCCCAATACTGCCTTAGAAGGCCCACCTTTTATTCTTTTTTCAGTCAAACTAGTCATGCAGGGCAGGGTAGGCAGACTGTTTTATATAAAGTGTCTAAGCAGAGTCTCTGTAAATCTAAATTTTTCCAGGTTCAAAACACTAGAGAAGTGAATGTGACATTTATGCATGCTATAACTTACATTCACTGTCTCTGATTAGTTCAGATTGAATAGCGTTCAGGAAATATGGGACCTTCTGACATCCCATGACTGATGAACTATAGCTCTGATTTTTATGATGATTGATTTTGTTTTTCAATTGTTTTGATTTCTGAAAATTTAAACACCCACTTAGCATGAGATTGATAATGGTTATTTGTCATGTAGGAAATTTGACATAGATTTATGAAATTGCTTGACATATTTCATACCTGCTTATATGTGAGAGTTTCCGTTATTTTTGTTCACTTGTGAATTTAAAGTAAAATACGAATATCTCCTATTAGGTTAGTATGAAAAAGAAAATTTCTCAATATTGCTACATCTAATTATGGTCATAAAAAAATGCCACATTTTATCACACTGCCAGAAAGATAAAATTTTTTTTCCAAATTAAACTTTCAAATAATATTTTAATGCAAGGATTTTGCACTCAGGGATGGAACTGATATCACATCCTCAAGTAAGTTGTAAAGCAGTTCCAAAACATGAAAACATACAAAAAAAGAGTTTGTTCGTGGGCCCAGGTGGCCAGCATGCATTTATCATCTGTGGTACTTATACATATCACTGTGAGTTCCTCAAACCATACAAGATTTTTCAATTTCATTTGAAATAATCTTAGAAATTTTGAGTTGCCACTGACCTAAGCTATAACCTTGTCTACCCATTCACCTAAAAGAGAAATTATTAATGTCAGTGTTTATGACAAATTGTACTCCATTATATGCTTCAAATTCTACAAGTGACAACATCTCAAAGGTTTTGAATCTGATCATTTCACTGCTTAATAAGTTAGTTTTCTAAAATATTTTCCTTCACGTTGACAAATCTGTATCTTTTAGATCTCCTCATTGGCCATGAGGATGGATTAAAGAGGATGAATTTAAGCTATATTATCTAACTTTCTCCTATTACACTGTACTCTATTACGCTTAAGCTATCCTTGCTTTTGAAGAATATTCTCCATTGAGCACAAGTATGCTGTTTGCCATTTTTGGATGCATACTGATTTTCCATGAGTACTCTTTATGATTTTTTTCCTGATAACTCTGTTTTACTAGTGTAGATTTCAACTGTATATATTGGCTCTCAATCTTCTTAAGGGTATGAAAACATTGAAGACCATACCTTCTATTTTTATGTAAATTGTTCTGTCCTTTTGGCTTCAAAATAGATTTTCAAATGTACCTTTGTTCTATGTGCATTGTTATTTGGTTGGAATTGCTTCCCCATTTCTGAACTCCCTTACACTTCTCTTGCAGTTGCTTTTTAAAACAGAAGTGTGGCACTTCACAGTTTCCATCTGGATAGGTGCTACAATGTACAATTACACCATTTTTTAAATTCTCTCAATGTGATAAGGATAAGATAGTAATTCCTTTAGCATACTGCCATCCTGATTATTTAAGACTAATTTGTCCAATTTATGCATTAAAATGTTTGATAAGAACGAGTCCCTAGTCTGTCTTTGTGGCACAAGGTGTACGTTCTCATGATTGGGCTTGATGAATCTTGCTCAGATGTGATAAGCATGTGCTTTTGACATCTGATACAAAATTTCCTTGAAACAGCACACGAAATTTTTAAAATATATGGTTGTTTATCAATATACATGCCTTGCCAGCTGTAGTAATAAACACTTGTAACTTCAGTCGTCAGGAAGCTGAGGCAGGAGCATTGCCGTGAGTTTGAAGACAGTCTGTGCTACTTAAGCAAGTTCAAGGCCAGCCTGCTTTACACAGTGAGACCATCTTGAGCCTCAATTCTTTTAATACAGATTTTTCTCACTTAGCTTATTTTGTGAGACATTGTACACCTTGTAATATGTCAGAAGTATATGTGCAGCTCTTACTAATCAGTGACAATCTTCCTCCTTCCTAAGACTTAAAATATACTTGAATACACATACAGACAGAAGAGTGAAGTTGTACAACTGTTGTAGAATCCATGTGTAACAAACAGGACTCCACATAATAAACAAAAGAATTCTAGGGAA
Organism: Myocastor coypus; assembly: GCA_004027025.1. Classification (NCBI taxonomy): domain Eukaryota; kingdom Metazoa; phylum Chordata; class Mammalia; order Rodentia; family Myocastoridae; genus Myocastor; species Myocastor coypus. The sequence continues at coordinate 11,103 of PVJA010017881.1, read as the reverse complement.
AGAGTATCATATTTGGATCCATTATGTCAGTTCCTTTGTGTATATATTACTGACCAAAATATGTCGTGATAAAAACTGTATGTTGAAACTTTCCCCAGTGTAATCCTCCTTGGTGACAAGATTATTCTAAAAGATACTTATGGCTTACTAAGCTCTTAGAATGTGACTCTATGCCCTTTGGGCTGGGGCTCTATTGAGAAGAGATGTGAGAGTACAGAGCTCCCTCCGTCTCTCCATGCAGAAAAAAGGTGTCTGAGGATGCAGGAAGAGGGTGCAGGCTGTAAGCCGAGGAGATGATTTTCACTGGACGCCAACACTGCTGACACTTAGCTTACAATTCTAGATTCTAGGACTGGGAAAACTAACATCTCTTGATCAAGACACACAGTCCACAACATTTTTGTCAAAGCAGCCCTAGCAGAAGACTACTGAAGCCAATTATTTCAATATCAAAGTACTGGTGGGAAGCCATCCAACCTTAGGCATACTTCTTGTTAAATTACCAGAATATTTGAAATAAATTCACCAGAATGATTTTTTAAATAGAAATATTTATTGGGAAATAAATTCTCTGCTTTGAGAATGAAGAATGCGACTAGCTTCTGAGAGATATTCCTATGATTTGCTCAGAATCATTCTTATTTAATTGATATTGAACAATTCATGCATGCATGTCTTAGCTTCTCTGCTGTCTTCTCTCTCTCTCTCTCTCTCTTTCTCTCTCTCTCTGTGTGTCTATCTATCTATCTATCTATCTACCTACCTACCTATCTAAATCATGCTTTCTTGCTCAGACCTAGGTGAACATAAATGGATATCTTTAAAGCCAGAGATCTGCAAAAATCAAGATATGTCCAGAATTGTTAACAAAGTTTGCTGTTACTCTATAAAATTAAGCATACTTCTGCAAAGTGGCTGAAACTGTCCTTCCCACAATGTTATTTACTTCTACAAATCCTGAGAACTTAAGCCTTCATTATCAGTTTAATCAGGTATGAAAATATTAAGAAATCAGGACAATTGAATAAAATAATTTGAAATACAACCAAATACTAAGGAAAATGTTCTAAGACGTTTCTAACTGGAAAACCTAGATGGCTGAGTAGTGTATTTCTCAATTTTGAACTAAATATCAGGTTTCAAATTAAAACTTGGATTACCATTGGGAAATGAACAGTAAATAATAAATATGGGGAGAGGCCTTCCATACAGATATCCTTAAGCAAAGAAATTGCCTATAATAACACAAATATAACAGGAATTGAGCTGGGCATGGTGGCGCATGCCTGTAATCCCAACACTTGGGAGGCTGAGACAGGAGGATTGGTGCAAGTTCCAGACCAGCCTGGGCTACAAAAGTGAGCTCAAGGCCAGCCAGAATTGCATAGTGAGATCCTGACTCAAAAAGACAAACAAAACAAAAACAAAACAAAACAAAACAACAGAAATTGTTTGCTCCCTCTAATTAATATGCATAATGGTGCGCATAATGGGAAATGCATGTCGATGAGAAATCCATATTTTTTTCCTTGTTGGTTTTAAAGAAAATAAAGCAGCAATAAAAATGATACAGACTCAGAACAAAGTGATAGGAATTTTCCACCGACCATCTCTTTCACTGGTTCTGTCCCAATATGGCAAAGACTCAGTGATTCTGGGAGCCGCTGCAAATCTTCCAACATGGATCATCCCAGGAGAGGAAGCTGAGAGCAGCACCGACCTCACAGCCATGCGACCCTGTGCCTGCCAGAGCTGTGGGATGGAGCTCCCAGTCCTCCTTGAGGTGCAGCTGCTTGAGAAATCATTTCATTCAGAAACTGTTTAAAGGAGATTTACTTATCAACCACCACACATATCATGTTCATGGTTTGCACCTGTACTTGTATCAGAACAGGACATCATGGCAGAGGACCTCGATTTCATCCTCAACAAAGGGGGAATATATATATATATATATATATATATATATATATATATGTTTCAATCTTCACAGTAATCCTGTGAATCAAGAACAAAGGGTGTGTGTGTGTGTGTGTGTGTGTGTGTGTATGTGTTGTGTGTCTATGTTTGACTGATCAGTATATTACCATTTAGGAACTTGATCAATGTCAAGGTAGCCACCAAGCGCACTCAGAGGTCCAAGAACTTGCTTAGGAAAGCACAGGGATTGGAGTTTAATCCTCGACACCAAATGGCATAGCTGGCCACCTAGACCAAGCATGATGACACATGACAGTAACCCCAGTGCTGGGGAGTCTGAAAACAGGAAGATCACTAGTAGTCAGAGCTGTGTAGTGAGACCCCATACCACACATATTAGAAGAAGAAGAAGAAGAAGAAGAAGAAGAAGAAGAAGAAGAAGAAGAAGAAGAAGAAGAAGAAGAAGAAGAAGAAATGTCCCATTGATAAATTCACATTTAGAGATATGCTATTTCCATAAATTCCATTATATTACCAAGCAGAGTTGTAAAGGATACATGATCTAATGTGACAAATGTATAAAACATGTTTAATTGAAGTTACACAGGCTTTCTGGAAAATAAGTATCTGATTTCTGCAATCAACAAATAGCCCATATTCTTGGTCAGTGAGTCAGCAGGGTATAATTATTTTTACTCAGTTAAGAAATGATATGAGAATGAAAAACTGAAAGAAAGGACAGATTGTTTTTCTAGAACAACTCAGAAGTATTGGCTTGAATTTATGAATTGAACCCACTAGATTGATGTGCGGCACTTGCTGACGTTGCTGTATGTCTTTTTGTTTGTTTCTATGGCACTTAATGTTTCCCTGGAGATAGTACACACTCTGGAGAAATGTTACTTTAATATAACACTGAATATACTGCACATATGAAACCAAAAGGAAACCCTAGACTACTGTAAGGATATTGCTGAGGACATTATTATTATTTTATGTCAAGTATATATTTTGTCACTGTTTATTTTAAGAGTAAAGCATTGAGTTAGAAAAAAGAGTGAGCGTGCATTTATTTACATTTTATGATAATTCTGCGTGTTATCAAAACGCAAATGTGGTATTTACCATCTGTGTATTCCCCTGACAAAAGAATTGTTTTGATCAACAAGAATTTTCAAAGCAAACATAAAATAATCAAAAAGGAAGACAAATATGAACTATTTATGCCTTTTAAAATTTTTATTTTTATTACATTTAATAAGAAATCATAATGTGAAAATTTCAAAACCCTCTAGTAGTACATTTCTAAATTTTGACACAATGCATATTGTTGTCCTCCTATTAGTTATACAGAGCACAGTGTAGATATTATAATTTTTCTAATTATTATTGGTACAAATTTGTTTTTTCTCATTGAACCAAGAGAAAGTAGCTGTATATACAATCCAATGTTTGATAATCACAATGCGTTACTGGTAAAAGTGGCAATGTTGTTTCAGTTACTGCTGTACTCTCTCTCAAGTAAATGGTAGATTTACAAAAAAAAATAGTATTAAATGAGAGTAAGAGACTAGGAAAAATGCCATAGAGTTGTCCAGCTACAATTTTGTACATAATTAGATTTCTAGATATGTAAAGATGTCTAATTGCTTTTATCACATTCTATAGGAATTTATTTGAATATCCCCTGACAAAAGAATTTCAGAACTTATAAAAAAGCTTTAGAACTGATAGAATATAACTTTAAGAGAATTTTAAGTGAAAATAAATTCTTAAAATAAAGAAAATCTAACATTATTTACCAGTCTTATACTGGGTAGTAGAGATATGGAATGCATTTATAGAAAGAAAAAGACTGAGAAACTACACTTAGACACTAAAATAAATAATAGGTAGATCATATTTCATTTTTGGCTTTAATAAACTGTAAATTGCTGAGTTCGTGCCTTCCCTTCCCCAGCAAATCTAAAAACAGAGGAAACATTATCTACCTTTTGCTGAAAAGATACAAGCATTTGCTCAGAGAATGTCTAGCAATCTGAGCAGAAAAGGAGTCACATGCGCATTAATGACAAAGCTTGCCTGGTAGAAAAGAACATAAGGGCTGGCCCAGTAGCTCAGCAGACTAAAGCGCCTGAAGGCAGAGGCAGGGGCCAGGTTTGATTCTCGGCCCTGCTGTGCTGGCCCCGCCACCCGTGCACACTGAGCCAGCAACTGAGACTGAGTGTGGTGGCGCACCTGTACTCCCAGATCTTGGAAGGCTGTACACGGGCGGATCATGGCGAGTCCGATCTAGTAGTGAAACTCTGAACACATCATAGATCCTTCCATGACAGAGAGAGAGAGAGAGAGAAAGAGAGAGAGAGACAGAGAGAGAGAGACAGAGACAGAGAGACACAGAGAGAGAGACAGAGACAGAGATAGAGAGAGACGACAGTATATTAAAGACCTGAAGAACTCTCCGCTAGATAGAAATCGCTAGAACTATTGGAAGTTGAGGATTACAGGTTTATGGAGAAGCAAAATTCTCTTGCTTTCTATTTTTATGACCAGAAAAACAAAGTAGTCCATATTTATAGAGGAGAAAAGAAGACTCGTGCTTTTAAAATGTTGTTGAAAATTGAAGGATAAGTGAATAAATTATTAATGAGCCTAGAAAAATTACCTGTAGTATCATGTAGATATTATTCTTGAGGCATAAATAAAGATATCTAATAATGTTAGGAATTTTGTGGGGTCTAGAGAGGATTAAGTGGTCACATCGCTCAGGTAAATAAATAACATAAGCATAGTTTTAATGAACAAGAGATTAAAATGACAAATAGTACGGGTAATCTGTGCAAAAGTAGTCATTAGCAAAGTTGCACTACTGTGGACAGGCACAAGGTATTTGGAGATTTACAAAGTGCATGGATCTGGGGCTGAGGAGATGGCTGGTTGGTCCAAGGGCCTGCCTGGCAAGCACAAGTACCCAGGTTTGATCCCTGGTACCACATGCTATGTTGGTCCTGTGTCATCCTGGCTAATGAAATCAGGCGTGATGGTGCACACCTGTAACTGCAGCACTGGGGAGGCTGAGATAGGAGGACCATTATACGTTCAATCTGCATAGCAAGACTCTCTCCCAAGTAAATAAATAAATACAAATATATTTTTAAAAGTGTGCACATCAAAGTTGATATCAAGGAATATACAGTAGGGATAGTAAGCTTGAAATTTGCCTGGAAATTAGGAACAATATTTGGTAAGACATGGTATCAGAAGTAAACTTTCTTCTGAAGAAAAAGTATTTTCACTCTTAATTGTAAAGTAAACTGGACTGATAAAATTTACTCATCAGTAACAATCATGGAAGGAAGGTAACATATAGGATAATTGCTGCTCTGAATTCAAGCAGTGGTAGTCTAGGTGGCAAGAGTACCTTGAGAAGTATTCTACAGCCACAAGTTGTGTATTTTGTTGAACCTCAGTGGTAATACAGTGGCACTTACATAAGGTTGATGCTTGATGAACTGAATCCTGTGTAATTAATTAATTAATTAATTAATCTATAGGAAAGCATAGTTAGCAGCTGTATGTAATGTTAGTGTGTTGTTTAAACAACAGTTTTAATAGTTTGACCAAGAATGCAGGGCAGCATACCCAGTTCGCCTTTGGGTATTAGAAAGTTCATGTGCACCACCTTGCTATTGGCATTTCACATGAGTCCTGATCCTACCTAGCACCAGCAAGGAAGTCCTGCTTAGGAGATATTAATGATAGCAATTATATTTTCCTTACCTTGTAATTCTTTTTATAAGTCACCTTTTCAAGATGGACCTAAATTAAACTGAGCTTAAAATTAAAATAGTTGTGATCAGTTGTGATCTACCTATTTTGGTGTGCTTTTGCCCAGGAAACTTCCCAAAAAAGTATCTGTTTAGCATGCTTGAAACATATTAGCTAAGCTGGGCACGGTGGTGCCCACAGGGAATCCCAGCACTTGGGAGGCCGAGGCAGGAGGATCAGTGCAAGTTTGAGACCACAAAAGTAGGCTACAAAAGTGAGCTCAAGGCCAGCCTGAACTGCATAGCAAGACCCTATCTCAGAATGAAGATCAACAGTTGTACCATATATTTTCCAAACCCTAAAAGGCGAAAGTATAGTGTCAGTGAGTATATCATGATGTCATTGTGCTTTCTTCCATTCTGGGTATCTTTCCACAAGAACTAAAAAACGTCATACAAGCAAAATGTATACACACCTATATTTATAGCAACAAAATCTGTCATAACTAACTCTTGGAAATCCTCATGCCCATTAACCAAGAAATGGGTAAAAACTATACTATTTTCACACAAGGGAGCATTGCTCAGTCATAAAGAATGATAAATTTGAGGCTTTTTATAAGTAAATTGATGCACATTTGAGACCATACTCATAAGTGAAATAAATCAGATTCACATGTATAATCATAGTATTATCTCCCTGGTTTTAGAAATTAAAAGAGAAATGAGGTTTAAAAAATACAATAAAAAGGAACTGAAATGGGTAAAAGAGAAAGGAAAGAAAGGAAAAGAGAAAAAATAAAGTCATTTGTACTATTTTTCACCTTTTAATTCATAAGAACATTGTTAGGGATGTTTCCATAACATCCGTATGGATGTTCCATATTGATATGAACACTGTTATTCCAGTTTCTTGTACTTAGTGACTACTTTAGAGACAACAGTGTGAAATGTATTAACTATTGCTATTCTCCTACTATCTTGTAATGAAATTTCGTTTCACCTTTATTGCATCAAATTAAAACAATTCCTGATTTTTTATTTTACTCTTCCTTTGCTTTCATGGTCTCCTAAATGCGAAACATCATTTTTACACTATCTCATTAATTAGTCCTAAGTTCTTCCTTTAAGAATCTTACAATAAGATCTTTTAGATACAGATCTCTGCTCCTCTAAGGCTTCTGTTCTTTTGCCTGTCAGCTGAAATTCAGTTTCCTATTTTTGTTCCTACATGACACATAGACTTAAAACTATCTATAGGTTGTTCTGGGGTATACATCTTTTTGACACTCACTCTTAATTTTAAAACATTATATTTTATTTGACTATGATTGAATCACTTGACTTTTGCCATTTTATTTTATTTTATTTTATTTTTTATTTTTATTTTATTTATTTATTTATTTATTTATTTATTTATTTTTGTCTTTTTGAGACAGGGTCTCGCTATGCAGTTGAGGCTGGTCCTGAGCTCACTTTTGTAGCCCAGGCTGGTCTCGAACTCGCACCAATCCTCCTGCCTCAGCCTCCCGAGTGCTGGGATTACAAGCATGCGCCACCACGCCCAGCAACTTTTGCCATTTTAGAGCATAAATCTAAAGTTCTACTTTCATCTGTGCGATAGGCCATGTGCTCATACCTTTATACATTCCTTGAAAACAAGCAGGCAATCTGTCATATACACCTTATTCTTGTTCCTGCAGTACCAGAGTTGTTACATTTTTGTATGCTAAATTTTTGACAATAGCTAAGAAATACTGACCCCAGATTTAAAAGTCTGTGGTCTAAGTGCACAGGTACTGAACAAGCGTGTTTCTTCACTTATGCGGAGACAGAGGCTGAGGCTGAGGCAGAGAGCCGGCGGAGGCTGGCTTTAAACCATGCACAGTGGGATCGGCAAACGTGCAGCTTTTCCTTCTTCCACTGTTGTCCTGTAGATAAGCTTACATGAAAATAACCAACCAGTGATTAGCAATTAAATGTCTTCTTGTGTTCATATACTGTTTTTCACTCTGTCACGTTTCCTGCTCTTCTGTTGGTATATACTTTAAGTTTAGCCACATTCAGGACAGACAACCATATTTTGATATGGAAAGGGAAATTCTCCTGAATATTCTCATATAAGTATACCTATGAGACAATAAAATAAATTCACAATAATTCATGTACTATGTTAAGCAAAGTTAGTTCAGCAGAGATATACACCTGTAAAAGATTCAGTTAGTTTAAAACTACCTAAGTACATAGTTATGCACATATATATAATTATGTATGTACATAATTTTAAATATATACAATGAATATATATAAATATTTATTGCATAAGCTAACATTGTCTTCTTTATAAAGATGCAATACAATGTGGCAAACAATGATCAAAAGAAAATTTGACTTACACTTTCATATATATTTGTAAAATATTATTAAATATTTGTAGAAATAAAGTTTGTTAAAATGTTTTATATATTTATATAACGTTAATATCAATTTAAACCAAAAAGAGTAATGGAAAATAATCTCCATTAAAAATACTGTTTATGGCTGGCAAGATGGTTCAGTGGTTTAAATCACCTGTTTTGAAAAGCTTAGGCAACTGCAGGGACCACGATCTGATCGCTGGCACCACATGCTGTGCCAGCCTCATCTCCAGGGCAGGCTCAGCTGGCCATAATAATTAAAAGAATAATAATGCTGTTTATGTAAAAATTTAAGAACATACCTTTGAAAGCTCAACATGAAACTGAGTTTACCAAGTCTTTAGAAATCAAGAGTAAAATTAAAGAAGGCAGTAAGTAAAAGAACCAGTAGATGATTTTGTTGTAGCTGTCTTCTCTCTCATCCTCTTTCTCCCTTTCTCACTCTCACTCTTTCTCCACTCTCTCCCTCTCTTCCTCATCTCTCACTCACTGTAATTTTACTATACGTATACAAAAGATAGTTTTATCTTAAGTTTCTTGCTTTTAATATTCTGTAAATTTAATACAGAAAGAAAAAATTGGTAGAATTTTAATGCCAGAAAAGAATGATACATTTGGCCATAAATTTCCATACACTTCCAAGAAAGCTATTTGTGCAAAATTACTTTATATCATATGCAGTGTTATCACATATGAGCACCTTATGTCCTTATTATAAAATGCAGGGATAGCAGTAGAGTTTATTAACATAAATAAATTTTTTTAGTATTAATGACAAACATTAGAAAAACCCTAACTGTAAACAAATGGAAATGCTTAAATATTGTTTAATTATATGATAGCCTCTTCTGCAATCACTTTAATCCATATCAAGAAGTAGCATTTAATGAATTGGGTACACACTCATCATACAAGATCGAGAATAAATGAGAACAAACACTATGTGCACCATAAGAATAGTGACTCATATATCGGTGCACATTTAAGCCCACATAGGCTTTATATGTTCATACACTCCTCAGAGAAGGAAATGAATTAATGTAGAATATATATATATATATATATATATATATGTATGTATTCCAGAATCAATCATTTTTTACATTTTTATTTATTTTTTCTTCTTTCAGAACCTTTGTTTGTTCATTCACTCATTTTTATGGCCGGCTCAGCCCGCCCTGAGGGCAGGGCTGGCGCAGCATGTGGTGCCGGGGATCGAACCGCGGTCCCTGAAGCCACCCAAGCTTCCCCAAGCAGGCGCTTTAGACCACTGAGCCATCCCGCCGGGCCCCTCCAGAATCATTTTGTCACAGGATCAAAGAGAAAGACAAACTGGCAGCTGGGTGGAGTAATAATATCTTTATTAGTCTCATAGTTATCGGAGTCAGAAAAGTCACAGGGTATTTTGTGATATAACTATGGAAGGAAAAAAATCGAAAAATGGGAAGTTTAGTTCTCTGTGAGTGTATTAATTTCTTAACAAATTCAGCCAGCTTCTGTGGTTGGAAGCTAGATCTGTAATTTAGGAATGCACATGTTGGACACGCCTTAGAAGGCATTGACTTTCAGCAGGACAGGAGGAGCACAGCTGGCGAACTGTCTTGTGAAGGGACATTCTGGAGGAAGCAACTTGGGTATTATGTCCATGGGTTGTCTTTATGTTGTGGCCTTCTGTGGTGATCTTGTTTCTTTAATTATGATCACCTTTTAAGTTTAAATGGGACTCCTGGTGCTGATGCCCTCTCTGGGATACCAGATTCAAAGGCTGAAAGGCTAAATGGGCAAACATTGAGATGAGCCTCTCACTAACAATGCTATTTCAATTTTATGTAACTACCGAGGGATCAGTGGAGAAACAAAATTTTGCCCTTCTTTGTTCCTTAAAGTCCTGCAGCACCTTACTCTGTTTTATTTTTAACTAATTTCTGGGGTTTTATGGTGTCATTTTTCAATTTAATAAAAATAGTTCAGGGAAGGGCTGGATGGACTAAGGCATTTTTTCCACTTGGCCAATAGGTTCATTCTCTCTTTAATAATATTGTAGATTTGAGTGAGAACGCACCAGGCATGTCTACTAAACCTAAATATTCGTTTGAGATAATATCTAGTTTTAAAAGTTCCGAGCTGTGTGATATTGAAATTATTTAATCACCTAATTTTAGTTTCTTTTTTGTCAACACAAATAATGAAATATAATTTATAAGGCTTATTTGGTCTTTAGCTGAACTTGTCTTAGAACTGCAACGGCAAATAATAATCAGGCTCATGTAGCACAATGATTTCCCCACTTATCTTTCACTTTGTCTCAGCCTCTTCAGTGGAGAATATGGTACTTAGTGTTAGAATGAATTTGTTCAATTCCCAGTACAGTCACTAATTTAACTCAATGCCTTTACACCTGGGATTAATTGTCATCAAGATGGAATATTATTAGCTGTATGAATTGAGAGACTTGAAAGTATTGAAACAAATGTGGACAAAATTCAGTACTATTTCATTGCTCTGTATGACCTCATCATAACTGTTGTTGCACAAATAAATGCTATTAAAAACTAAACAAATTTCAGAAGAATACACATGTGCAGGAAGGTAAAAGGCAAGAGTGAAACTTAGGTATTGCCGGCACCAAAGTCCCTTCTTTAATGTGAGCCCACTACGGAGGACCACCTTGCTTGGCTCCCAGGCTCAACTGTACTTAACTGGCAAACAGCTCAGGCATGGTAGAGATTACTTCCCTAAAACGACTCAGTTTAATCAGTGAGCCTGACCCGGACTGTGCAGTGTCTTCATGATAGCAACTGGGTGGCATCTGGCTAGAATTGCTTTTCTCCAATAGCCACAGTTGAGCCCAGGGCTTTGGGCTTTGGGTCTTAAGACTGAAGTGAAGGTTAGAGCTAACATTTATGCTGAGACCTGTGTAGTTACAGACAAAATTCCTCCCTCAAATTGACCATGAAAACCAGTTGCTCTCCTCCTCCTCCTCCTCCTCCTCCTCCTCC
>PVJA010017880.1:0-40815 GCA_004027025.1 Myocastor coypus | reverse complement strand
AAGAGAAGCAGCAGCATCTAAGTGTCATGCGACAACCTCCTGGGGAAAAATGTTATAAATCTGAGATGACCTTTTCTTTCTTCTCTCCTCTTCTCACTCTCCCTTTCCCCCTTCTCTTTTTCTTCTTCTGTTTCCTCTCCTTTTCCTCCTCTCTCTCCCCATCTCTTCTCCTTCCTCTTTTCTTTCCTGCACTTGTAAGTTTTCCTCATCTTTTAGTAGACTTCACAGGAGGCCTTGGGAAGTTCCTAATGGAGAGTGAGACAGGAACTGGGGTTGGTGGGATACAAGGGAGGAGGATTCCAGGAAGCGTGAGAGGAGAAATGATAGACTGTCAGTCTCAAATGCTCCCTGCCTTGATGTCAAGTCTTAACATACAGTGGAACAGCACTCATTAGGAGGAACCATAAAGAATATATAGCGTGCACTGAATAACTAAGTAAACAGGATGGTGTGAGCTGCTAGCAAAGAAAGAAAACTCTCATTTGAAAGCCATAGGCCCCCCTGAAAGAAGTTAGACTGGTGTTTAGGATGGCCTCAGATTGTTATCCATATAACAGCTATCAACAACCATGAATAATGCCCTGACCCATCCATAAATCTAAGAGGCCAGGAGACCTCTGCTGTGACATTCCAGCACAGCACGTCACACTGACACTGACTTCACAGTAAAGTCTCAGGCAGGCTGGAAAGTGGTTAGAAAAAGTATCTAGACAGATAAAGATGCTACCTAACTCTCTCCTCATCTGCCTCACTGGCTGTCATGCTACACAGAAGTGTGATTACTTAGCTCCATGCTTTGCATATGACAAGACTTTGATTTATTAGTGTCATTATTACTGTCATTATGACTCTTGTGAAAGTCCTACAACTGTAGCAATCCCATTTTCCAAATCTCAAACAAGGACCTTCTGGTGTAATATGTGTATATGTACTCTGGCAGATAGCTATTTCAGTCCAATGCTACCTGGAAAATTCTAGGCTCTGTGGTGCCCCTTTTCTGGGCTCACTATGAACAGGCCAGTACACTTTAACCATGAAACTCACCCAGGTTCCTGTGACTTTGGGAATATCTAAGGATAGTAGTTTAATCAGTATAAGTCTTAGTTGTTGCATTCCATTCAGTCTGCAAACGCACATTGAGCACCCAGGTACAAAATACTTAGCTACATGCTATGAGGAACAGAAAAATGAAAAGGAGATCCCTTAGAAATTCAAATCACATGGCCCAGCAGAATGGCTCAGTGGTCTAAAGCACCTGCTTAGGAAATCTTGGGCGGCTGCAGGGACCGTGGTTCAATCCCCGGCACCACATGCTGCGCCAGCCCATCCCTCAGGGTAGGCTGAGCCAGCCATAAAAATAAATAAATACACAAACAAACAAAAGTTCTGAAAAAAGAAAAAAATAATAAAATAATAAAAATTTTTTAAAAAAGAAATTCAAATCACAAGTAGCAGGAGGCAGTATGGCACAGGCACACAACTCTCATTCAAGGTAGCTGGCAGCAGAGGACACAAAGGTATAAACTTGGGGTGTGACGGTGAGAGATGAACCCTTGCAGAGGTGGGGAGAGTGAGGTCACGGGAGGGCTACCCCTTGCTTGAACACGTTGCTCCAGGGCTTATATGGTTTTGTTTTGTCTTGTCCTGTGGAACTGGAGACGGCACTCAGGAAATGCAAAGCTGTTTTTAAATTGTATTTTGAGGCAGGGTCTCATTCTGTTGTTTAATTACCCAAGTTATCTGGAAAGGGGCTGGGCTTCCCACGCCAGTCTCCTCCGAAGTGGTGATTACAGGCACGCACTACCACACCTGCTACCTCTGTGGCCTTGGATGCAGCTTAAGGTATAAGGAAATGTGTAATCTCTCCCCAGAACTGGAGGATAAAATTCTGCAGCCAGGGCTGGGGAGACACCTCAGGAGGAAGATAAGCCAGTGCACAGCCAAGAGAAGGACAGTGATTTGAGCTTTGATCTTCATTCTGCCCAGAGCTTTCCATTCCTTGCTGACAGTCAGCCCTCGGGGTCCTTCTTCCATAAACTGAGCACTAATAGAGGTTAACAGGTAGTCCCTCAGGGGACAGGCTTGGGGGCCCAAGCCGTGAGGTGACATTTCTGTTCTCCCAGCATACAGGGGAGAAGCTATCTGCTCTGCTTATTTTCAGATTGGCCCAGAGGAGACAATCTCTCATCACCAAAACCGGGGTCTATACTCCCATGAGGATAAAAGCACACTACACCCCTGCAAAAGGTAAGCTGGCAGCACTGCTGGGGCCCAGGAGCAGACACAGGCAAACTGGCAAAAGAAGCAGCCCCCAGAATGGCCTGTGAGTGATGTCACAGGAAAGAAGCAACATCACTCTTTCCACGGAAGAGACAACTAGCTTCTTGGGTTGCTTTCTTTGATATCACCATGGCCAAGTGAAACCATGTTTTCACCTACCAGGACTGTTTGGAGACCACAGAGCTGGCCAAGATGCCCACAGTATTGAAAAATGGAGAATGGGAAGAATCTATAAGTGAGCTGGCTGGGGGATCATGGCCTCAAGACGGGAGAGCTGGCTTCAGACACAAGATCAGGGCATTTCTGGCTCAGCTTGCCTAGCCCTTCAGTGTTAGCCAATAGTCTAACTTGTGTTTCAAGTGGATTCCTCTGTCAAACAGATATGCTGATCTATCATCAACCAGCATAAATGAACATAGTACAGTCACTTTACTCAACGCAAAGACATTATACCAAACACCTGCAACTTAAAGGAAGAGGGGCTCATTTTGGCTTAGAGTTGATAGAGATTTCAGTCCATAGTCCGCTGGCTCCAGGGCAGAAGAGCCATGAGGGAAGGGCTTGGCCAGGAGGGGAACTGAGAAGGGATATCAGGAAAGGCACCAGGGAGGGAGATAACCCTGTTCCAGACCACGGCTCAGTGCCCCACCTCCTCCAATAAGACCCCACAGACTAACAGCAAATCAGCCACACACACACCCCAATGTAATCCTGTGACAACATGAGGCACTGAGGCACCATCTAGAGTAAAAGCTATCGAGGTAGCTTAGTGAGAAAGATAAGACGAAGATGCACAGAAGGGTAAGCTAGAGTGGTATGCAGTATGACAGGTGCTCCGAGATCACTGGACCTCCAGGTTATAGGCTAGAGGAAGCAGGGAGACATTCCCTGGGATGCATCTGTCATCCACCTGCAATAAGGGGGTACAGGAAGCCCTGTGTAGCCGCAGGCAGGCAATGGTAGATGCCAGGCGCTGGGGCTAGAAAGGAAACCGGGAGCCTATTCCAAGGACCTCCCAGGCCAGGCCAACCGGTTGCCATAGGTCGTGTAACCACAGAATTGTTGGTGTCTTGGCAAATTGCTTCATTTTCATTTCATGCGAAAAGGCTGTACTGTGCATGGATATCCATAAAAGCCATGACTTGCTGACCCTCCATATCCTCAGCCCAAAGAAGCAAGAGTGGGGCGGCGTTGGGGCCACACCAGTGCCAAAGTCCAGCAGAAGCCATGGAGGCTGTGCTTCACCTCTCTGGCTTCATTGCCATCAGTGAAAATGGCGCTCACTCCCCTTTACTCTTAAAATTTACAACTGTTTCCTTCAGGCACCTGAGATCAGAATCCCAGGTGAGGGGGCAATAAATATCTCTCCTGTTCAAGGAAGAAACTAGTCTCTCAAGTCTGCCTTCCAAGATAAACATACCATTACTGCCCTACACTTAGCTTCCAACGCATAGCCAGGAGTAAAGCGCTCTGTGCCATGCAATCCTGGCGGGGTGATTGAACTTCAAAAGGATATCCGCCACCTCATCTTCACAGGAAGTGTAGAAAAAGAAAAAGACCCTGAGACACCCACCCTCTAAATTCAAGTTGGGGCTGGGGATGTAGGTCAGCAGCACAGCGCCTGCCTGGCAAGTGCAAGGTCCTGAGTTCAACACCCAGGACTGGACACCCACTCCCCAATAACATTCAATTGGACAGCAGGAAAATGAACTCATCGCTTGGGGCACCAAATCTGCTGCAGCAGGGCTTCGTCTGCACAATGTCCAGCTATGTCCAAAGCAGCCTGTGTGGAGACATAGCCCAGGAGCCTGGGGCCCATCGTGTCATGGGAAGGCAAAAGGTAATAGACACAGCTGATGCATCTAAAATGCAGACTACATGATTATCACACAGATAGAGGGGGATGGAACCTACGGTCTTTCTGTACTAAGCTACATCTCCACATCTCCAAACTTATCTTGTATTATTTATTTATTTTTCTTTTCTTTTTTTTTTTTTTTTTTTCTTTTTTTAGACAGGGTCTCCTATGCAGTTCAGGCTGGCCTTGAGCTCATCTTTGTAGCTGAGGCTGGTCTCGAACTCGCACTGATCCTCCTGCCTCAGCCTCCCAAGCTCTGGGACTATAGGTGTGCGCCACCATGCCCGGCTCTTATTTTGTGATTTTCAGACAGCTCAGGCTGGCCTTAAGCTCACTCTGTAGCCAAGACTGGTCTTAAACTCCAGCCTCAATCTCCTGAGGGCTGGGATTACATGCCACCACATCTGGCTTTTTTTTTTTTCTTTCTTTTTTGAGATGGTTCCACTAAGTCACTAAGTTGTCCGAGCTGGGTTGGAACTTGCAATCGTCCTGATTCAGCCTTCTAGTGCTGAGGTTACAGGTACGCACCACTATACCTATTTATGTTTTTATTACTTTTAATTAATTTTTTTAAGATCACACTTCTTGGGAAAACATCAAGAGCAAAAGTTCTAATGACAGATAGCTTATTTCCCATTTTAGCTATCTTTTTTCAGCTCTAACTTTGGGCAAAATATCTGACCTCTCATAACCTCAGTTTCCTCAGCTATAAAATGGGCAAGATTAGCACTTTCCTCCAGAAGCAATGGCAGGGGCTGGGGAGGTAGCTCTGTGGCACAAGTGCCTGCCTGGCAAGTGCAAGGTCATGAGTTTGAACCCTGGCCCCGCAAAGAAAAAAAGAAAAAATAATGGAAATGCTGAGATGAGTTGTTCCATAGAAAGTTCTGTGTAGGGCAGAGATCTTAGGCCCATGCCGCTAAAGGATGGATACACACACACACACACACACACACACACACTCCACTCCGAGTGGAATCTAGGGAAGAGCCAGTGTATGCTAAGTCATTACCCTGAGTGTTCTCAGGGGAGCCAGGATCTCAGGCTCTGTCCAGGACATGCCTCACAAGATGTGCTCTTCCCCTTGGCTAAAATTTATGTCTCACACCTCAGCAGCAGCTTCACAATACCAGTTTTTGAGGGCCTAGGTGAGAAGGTGTGGGGAAAACAGCTAGTAAAAAAATCAAATGTAGTCAGTGGCATCCTCCCCATAGAGGAAAAGCAGTGCTTGTCCCAGGAAACAATGAGAATTATCATGCCAGAACAATGCAGCCACAAGAGTCTGCACTCCAGGCCTACTTAAAGATCTGTCAAACAGCAACAACAGGTACCAAAATCCTACAAGACGCACTTTGCCAAAATGCCAGGCTATTAAAGATGAAGTTGAAACGATTTTCCCAAAGACAGATATCCTGGGAAAATTAACAAGCCAGCCAAAAGAATAATTTTTTTTTTTTTTAAACCTACTCCTTGTACACCCACTGCATGTCTTTGGCTGCCTGAACTTGTTTAACATTTAAATGCTGTTTTAAAAAAGAAAGGGAGAAAAAGGCCAAATCAGGTTTCAAAGACTGATTTGTGTGGCTTCTAAAATGATAACTATTCCGCGTGTCAATGAGTTCACAGCCTGGCGTTGGATTTTAAATGTTGCCACTCTAAATTATTCTAACCTTTAAAATGGAAGGGAAAGGAGGGGTTGGGGCCTTGTCCTTAAACTTGTTCTTGACTCCCCGGCTTACTTGCAGGGAGGCTCTGGGTAATACCTTCAGAATGTGCTCCTGCCTTGGAGCAGCAGACAAGTATGTGCTGCCCGTTCTAAATAAGGGAACGATGAGTACAAGTAGAAGATTGGGGATTCGCTTGGAAGCTCAGCACCACCAGTGCCAGGCCTCTCCCCAGCATGGAGCTGCGGGGACCTGCGTGGAGAGAGCGTGCTGCTTTTAATGGCTCAGATTAATTGTAGGCAGCGTCTGCTCATACTGCAGGCCAGGAATCTGGCTGTGACCTTCATGCCCTCAGGAGTCCCGTGGGAAGGCTGAGTGGCTGAATAAGCACCATAGTAGTACTAATAATTAATAATGAGAATAATGTCCCCAGTTTCTAGTTCTAGTGCTTTTTATCCCTGATAGTTTCAAATCACTTTGCAGGCCAGTTGTTTAACCCATGGTCAACCTGGAACCAATCCAGCCGTAGCATATTACCCTGCTATCGAGAAGACAGCCACTCTCAGCTTGTTTAAGCATGAAGAGAGATGATACCTACTGAAAATGGAAGTGTAAATTTTAGGTAGACAGGTTATAATTATCCACTTGAAATCAGGCCAAGAAATGAAGTTGACTACCCTCTCCTCTTTCTGGGCCATAAGCAGATTTTCATCTCCTTTAACTCAGGGTTCCTCATCTAGACATAAGGGACATCTGGGACTGGATGGAGGGGGTGACCCTGTGCAGGGCAGAGTGCTTAGGCCCATGCCACTAAAGGGGACACACACACACACACACACACACACACACCTGTCTTCCAGGACAACAACTGGAAAAGTCTCCAGACACTGCCACTGTCTCTTGTAGAGCTGGGGACAAAGTCACCCTCAGTTAAGAAACACTGTGCGAACCCTATCCATCTACAAGTTAACTGTGTCACTAGACCTTTTTGCCAGGCATGGTGGTGTAAGCCTGTGATCCCAGCACTTGGGAGGCTGAGACAAAAGGATCACTGCAAGTTCAAAGCCAGCCTGGGCTACAAAGTGAGTTCCAGGCCAGCTTAAACTGTATAGCAAAACACTGTCTCAAAAAATAAAACAGCAAGCCGGACATGGTGGCGCACGCCTGTAATCCCTGCACTCGGGAGGCTGAGGCAGGAGGATCAGTGAGAGTTCGAGACCAGCCTGGGCTACAAAAGTGAGCTCAAGGCCAGCCTGAACTGCATAGTGAGACCCTGTCTCAAAAAGACAAAATAAATAAATAAATAAATAAATAAATAAATAAATAAATAAAACAAATCAACTAGACCTTCATTCCTCTGGTTTGCTTAAAGGATTCCTGGTGAAAGAGGGACAAATTTCTTACCTATGGCTTTTATGATTTGAAAACTGCAACTTAGAGGTGAAATTAGCACCCCACTATCAAATCAAAGAAATAAAACAGCCCTAGAACTATCAAGCCCTGACTTCTCTCCAGAGCTTCTCCTTCTGGTATCTAAAATGCCCAAACTCACTGAGTTAGATTATGATAGAGCAACGCTGTGACACTTCCAACATCCCCAGGGGACACCTCTCAGGCTGCCTAGACCAGGGTTTCTCACCCTCTGAGAATCCACAGCCTTTGTCAAACAGCAGAATGGACACCTGGATATACTGGCCTGGGTGCACTATGTATGATAAGGCTAAATGCAACCAACTCTGAGCCAGGGTGTTACCTGTAGCCTTTCATTCTCCCTGCAAACTCACAAAACTGCAGACCAGGACAACAACATCTGTAATCACAGTACAACTGCTATAACCAAGACATTAACGAGGGTACAAAGGAATCCACCAAACTAAAGACATCAAATTATCACTGTTATTGTTTTTCAGTCCCAGGGCCCTACCCTCAATCCCACATGGCATTTAGCTGTCCTGTCTCCTGCAGTCTGTGACTGATCCTCAATCTTTTGACTTACTTAACCCCCTCAGGAGCTACTGGTCAACCACTTTGCTCTTCTATTTCAGTTTGTGTGAGGTCCTTTCATGATTGGACTGAGGTTATACATACACATAACTATTTTGCCAGGAACACCAGAGATGATTGTGTCTGTCCCCTCTAAATAGTTCCAGGATTCTATCTTTGCCACATATTATGATCTGTGTCTGGATGTCCCTGCAAAGCCTCACACAGTCATGGGGGGCAGGCTTTGCAGAGGTAGCTGAACCTAGAGTCTGTGATTGGCTCATAATCTAATGCTGGGATTGAGAGTGAGAGTATCCTAGGGCAGGTAGCTTACATACAACATAAGGGAGGAAAATAGACTTGCTGTCCTCCTCTCCCTCTTGCTTTTGCCATTTTTGTTTTGTTTTGTTTTCTGCCACCATGAACTATTGTCCCACTGTCTTGTGCCACATTGCACTGGAGCCAGCTTATCGACTAAAACTTCCAAGCTCTTTAACTTTATATGTCATATACTTATCCCAGCAATGAGAGAAAAGTAACTAAAATGCCAGGTGAGATACACTCTGACATCTTCTATTATCTTTTTGTTTATTTTCCTCCAATCAGATTTTATTAATACATCAAATACCAATTCAGGTCTGCATAATGATCACATTGATCATACAGTATTTGTAGCTGCTCATAAGATAACTTGATACCTTTCCCCCATTCCCCTACTTGTCCTTCAACCCCTCTCACTATCCTGTTAAATGCTGTACTCATTGCCATTTGGCTGGTTCACAGCTGGCTGGGAAGCAATGTCCAAGACCAGATCTCTTTTAGGGGTTCTTTCTGGAAGGTCTCTCTCCTCTGAGTCAGTGACCCCTTGGGCTTCCTTTCTTACTCTCTGCCCAGTTTCTGGTATGTTCTAGGACATGTCTCCCCTTCTCCAATCATCTCCTGAACTTACTTAAGTCCTCAGGGAACTGAGCCCCTCCTTGCTTGCCAACTTCCTGCCCGTCCAGATGGTCCCTTTCCAGTTCTTCTATTTCAGTAGCTTTCTAGTAGCCTCAAGGAAGTTCTCCATGGATATCTTGTGTGGGATCACATGAAACTCATGTGCTGATTTGAAAATAAAGCCAATTAAGATCTTTAATCATTAGGGGGCAACCAGATAGCTCAGTGGACTAAAGCACCTACTTAGGCAGACACAGGGGCAGGAGGTTCAATCCCAGTCCTGCCCCTGGGATGCACTAAGAAGGTAACTGAGACTGTAATCCCAGCATTTGGGGTGGGTTTAGGTAAATGGCTTTGTCTAAAGACCATAATGTTGGCCAACGAGATGGTTCAGTGGTCTAAAGCACCTGCTTAGGCAAGCTTAGGCAACCTCAACCTCAGGGACTGAGGTTTGATCCCTGGCACCACATGCTATGCCAGCCCCACCCCCAGGGCAGGCTGAGAAAGAAAGAAAGAAAGAAAGAAAGAAAGAAAGAAAGAAAGAAAGAAAGAAAGAAAGAAAAAAGAGATCTTTAATCATAACTTTAAAAAATCATAAATGATATCCTTTGAACATCTAGTTAGCACTCTCTCCCTCACACAATGCTATCCCTTCCCCACATCCCATACTTGTCTGCAGTACACCTTACTGCCCTGCATTTATCTGCATAGCCCAGCTTGCTTGTGGAATGCCACCCAGCCAGCAAACTGGATCCCCTAATCCAGGGCTCGTAAAACCCTTAGAGGACATCAGAATTACCAGGAGGGCTGTTTATAGACTCATGGGAGAAGCTGAGGTGTTGGTCCATGCCTGTAATTCCAGCACTCTGGGAGGCTGAAACAGAATGATGAAAATTTCAGTGCCCTGCCCCAGCAATTTAGTGATTTATCCAGACCCTGCCTCTAAAAATAAAAAGGACTGGGGATATAGCTCAGTGTGAAAGTCCTATGTTCTATCCCTAGTTTTGGAGAGGAGATTAGTTCTTAGGGGAAAAAAGACAGACAGAGACAAGGAAACAGAGAGGAAGAAAAAAAGGAGGGATGGAAAGAAAGATGGAGAGAGGAAGGAAGAAGGGAGGGAGGGAAGAAGACAGACAAAAGAGAAGAAAGGAAGGGGGTAAGACTGATAGAAAAGATACATGCCCAGGTGGGTCAGACTTTGCTCAGGGAACCCTAAGTAACCCTCATAGTTAACTCCTGATGACGGGCTTCCCAGATTTACAGAAATAGCTGTGGATCCCCGCAGCCACACTGGTACCAGTCTGCCCACCCAGTATAGCCCACTGTGTCTCACCTTGAACCTCAACACCCACTGTTTTCTCCAATGGGATGCCCTGCTCATGCCCCTGCCTCCCAAGAACTCATGTCTCCCTCTCCTGGAGGGATCAGCTCCACACCAGTAACCCCAAGAAGACTTTTTACCTCCCCAGCCATCAAAGAGCTCTTCATTCTGGCCAGGCATCTCAGCACCTCCAGGAGACTGAGGCAGGAGGATCACAATTTGGAACCCAGCCTGGGCAATTTAATGACTTAGCAAGACTAGAGTGGGGGTGGGGGTGCAAAGGTTTTTGGTTCAATTCCCAGTAGCACTAAAAAAAAAAAAAAAAAAAAAAAAGCTCTTTTTCCCGGTACTTGTTGGCAATGAAAGTCAGTGATTATAACTGTGAGGCTAGCTTGTGTCTTCAGTGGTCTAACTCGCAATCCATTCTTGGCACCTTCGTTCTGCATTTTGCTTGCTTCTTCCATTGTGACTTCTGACACAGTTGCTGAGTTCCCACCACACAGGCCCTTCCACGTGGGCACACAGGCGCACAGAAAGGGACCTTCAGGGAAGCACAGAGGATGGATAAATTAGGCCGCCAAGAGAGTGTAGACGAAATCTGAAACCCGAAGAGGCTTCCGTGTTGGCGTCTCTTCCATGGACCAAGAGTTGCAAAGGAAAAGTGCCCTCGAGCCCGGCGTGGGGGGCTGGGCTGGCTCCGTTGTCAGGAGTCCCGTCAGAGAGACGCTGGGGCTCCCCTGTAAGTGCACCTGGGTCTCTTTGAAAATAGAGATATTGGGGGCTGGGGAGATAGCTCCGTGGCACAAGCGCCTGCCTGGCGAGGTCGTGAGCTCAAACCCCGGCCCCGCAAAAAAAAAAAAAAAAAAAAAAAAAAAAGAAATCGTGCTGCGCCGACCTCGGGGCGGAGCCAAGACCCAGCTGCCCTAGAGGTGTTCTCTGGGCTGCGGACAGCCGCGCTGCCGCCGGCCACCGGCAGGTGTCTCCTTCGTGGCCTTGGAACCTGCCGTGAGCTCAGCAAATGGAGGCGCAGGGACATGGAGTGGAGGCAGGGAGCGGCAGCTCGGGACTGGGCTCCAGGCGCAGGCGACCCCTGCGGCCGCGTCCTCCTGTGGCCCAGGATACGGCGCGCCGGGCCCGGGACACGGGCAGCTCCGGCCAGTTTTCCATCTTTCCACATAGAAAAGTTTCCCGGCAGATCCTGTTTGGAAAGAGGCTTCTTTAGTGAATAGTGGCAGAAATCAGGCCAGTAACACTCATTCTATTTTTTAAATGAAATTAATTTATTTCACGGTACTGAGGGTGGAATCCAGCGCTTGCTGCCTGCTGGGCCAGGCTCCACCGCTCTGCCACACCCACGTCGCAGCGCCCTCCTTGCTTTCCTTTCTTTGCTTCCTAACTTCTTCAGTGACTTGCTAAGCTGCCAGGCTGGCCTCAAACTTTCCATCCTCGCAGCACCTGGTTTTACGCGCATGTGTCATCACGCCAGGCCAGTTTCTTCTTCACTTAGCAGACGGGAATTGATTATTTACTGGGTCGTGGGCAAGGACTCAGACCCTGCCCTGGCCACCTAGACCACCAAAGAAATGACTTCTGGGGACCAGGCCTTGGAAAATACAATATGTGGATTTGCCTGCTGCTTCCCAGCAAGTTAATGCAAACTTGCTTTTCTTTGAGTCTTTTCACTTCACTTAATAGTTTGTTCAAAGACTCTTTAGTCCAGGCTGATCTTAGGACAGGCCTGTAGGGGCAGCTGCTGGGATTCTAGCGATGACAAAAGGTTTCTGTGTCCTAAAAAACATTGTCAGCACAAGTAAGCAGGTAAACACGAAAGCCAGCCATGGCTATGTGGTGGCCCTTGCTTGCGGATGGTGGGACATGAGAGCCAGGACGGAGGCCCTTCAGCCCCAGAACCTGCAGCTGACCCAAGGCCCAACCTGACTGACAGCCACAGAGGACATCAGTTGTCCTCAAGTCTGAGACAAAGTAACAGAAGCACCCCAACTCTGGCTCTCTGGGCTGCTTTGCCTTTGCTGAACTGAGACAAATGTATTTCCAGAAGAGCCCTAGGAGGTGAATAGCAAGCATCCACACAATCTTATCTCTTGTGAAACTATGTTCTCCGATCTCCCTGAAATTAGAACAGAAAAGTTCACTCCTGTATCTGTTTTCATTGCCTAGTTTTTGTTTTACTGTTGAGTTTTTAAAAATTGTTTAGGGGAAGTAATTTTGATTGTTTTATTTTGGGTGTTTTCTTCTTTGGGTTCTCTGGTTGGCTGGTTTGATTTGTTTGGTACTAGAGATGGAACACCAGGTCTTTTCTCTGAATTCTAGTCCTTGTTCTTTTGTATTTTTTATTTTGAGACAAGGTCTAAGTTACTAAGTTGCCTAGGCTGGACTTACAATTGTGATCTTCCTGCTTCAGCCTCCCAGAGTTCTGTGATTATAAGCATGTGTCATGATGCCCAGCTCTTCCTGTTCTTGAAATGGTGAAATTCTATTTGGCTTTTTGGTTTTATTTGTTTTGTGACATAAGCTTTAAAAATTTAGAACTTCTAGAAAGCCCTTCCTTGCTCACTTACTAGGCTAACAGAATAGTGGTATATGCTTCCAGCCTCTGAAGGTCTTAAGGAAACAAACATCTCAGCACAGCCAGGTGTGGTGGTGCGTGCCTGTAATCCCAGCATTTGGGAGGCTGAGGCAGGAGAAGGACCACTGTGAGTTTGAGGCCAGCCTGGGCTACCGAGTGAATTCAAAGCCAGCCTGAACTGCATAGTGAAAACTTGTCTCAAAAAAAAAAAAAAAAAAAGTCTTATCACAGAACCAGGGACAAAGGCACAAATTCTCAAGACACACTCTTGGCTGTGTGAGCAGAGAGGAAGGCTGCACTGGAGACAGCTGAATGCTGCCTGAATTTGCTCTGCACTCATACTGGACCCCTTTTCTCATAGTGAGAGACAGAGTCCTCTGTACACACAATAATCTGTTTTCCTTAAATTTATAAAACTCACTGAGTTGTGTGCTCAGCATCCTCTGGATGCTATGCTAGTAGTACACATCTACTATTTTTTTTTTCAAAAAAGAAAACTTTTGCTTCCCTCGAAGAAAAAGCATCCCAGAGTCTCGCTCACTACGTTGCCTGTCTGTCCATACCACATGGAGTCCTGGCCTACTGACTACCTAGGTTGTTGCTGTCCTTACACCAGGAGCATCTGTTTACTTTCTCAGCTATTATGTGATAGGCCCTTTTCCTCAGCACAGATGCCATGTCTTAGCTAGAAAGATACTCAGAAAGCAACAGGCAGCTGGGCGAGGTGGCACACACCTGTAATCCTAGCAGGTGGGAGGCTGAGACAGGAGGATCAATGCGAGTTAGAGACCAGCCTGGGCTACAAAACTGAGCTCCAAGCCAGCGTGAACTGCATAGCGAGACCCTGTCTCAGAAAGACAAAAAAAAAAAAGAAAAAAGAAAGCAACAGGAATGGTTATTTCTGGGAGGTGGGGAGATAGGCTCGTCAGAGCCATCAACAAGAACAATCAGGTACATCCATGTCATTCTTCAGAGGCACTCAGAGAATGGCACACCATTCCCTTGAAACCAAAATCTTTCTCTTCTAAATCATACCTATCGCAAACTATATTTCAGAAAATGGGCACACTTTTGGTAAATTGAGCCCTGTTGTCACATCTAAAATACTGGAGGTATATTCATATAGAAGAACTATATTAGGAGACTAAAACTTTTTTTAAAAAATTGTTTTAACAAGAAAAAGGTGGCCTGACCTGTGACAATTCACAAAATTACACAATAAGAAAAAGTCTTAAGGATTGTCCAATTCAAACCCACTTGATAGGGGAGTGGCACACTGGCCTACCACTTGCCTAGCATGTGCAAGGCTGAGCTCATGCCCCGGCACAAATAAATAAATATACAAGCAATGTTCCAGTCAGACAAGTGGCTTTCCCACATCGGAGTATATACATGTGGTGGCAGATGCACCCCAAGTAGCTTGCTCTTCTCAACTCCGAGCAGGACTGTCAGTTGTGTCAAAGCTGTCTGCCCCTGGAGTATGTACTCCTCACTCTCAGAAGCTTTTCTTTAGTAACTTTGCTGGATGGTCACATTTTACTCACCGAGACCACAAAATGCTCATTGAGTTAAGCCTAGGGGTACGTGGTTGTATTCCTAGCTATTTGGGAGGCTGAGACAAGATGTTTTTTGTTGGGAGGTGATGTAAATAGGAGGTAAGGACTGGTTGAAGGGAACGGGCCATAGGGTGTGACCTAAGAGGTACATCTGGTTTGAGGTAAGCCTTGGCAACCTAGTGAGACCCTATCTCTTTTGGTTCCATCCCCAATACTGCAACAAAACAAAATTAAAAATCTGTTCATTGAATTTGTAAGGCATCTCAAGGATGGAGGAGAACCAAACAAAGCTCACTTAGGGGCTGGGGAGATAGCTCTGTGGCACAAGTGCATGGCTGGCAAAGCTCGCTGGGGCTTGGAGTCTATAGATGCAGCCAGAAAATAAACC
Organism: Myocastor coypus; assembly: GCA_004027025.1. Lineage (NCBI taxonomy): Eukaryota > Metazoa > Chordata > Mammalia > Rodentia > Myocastoridae > Myocastor > Myocastor coypus. The sequence continues at coordinate 26,245 of PVJA010017880.1, read as the reverse complement.
GTTAAGTGCACTTATAAATAAGGACAAGTACCATGGAGTAAAGGAAAGGTAAACTGGCTGTGAAAGGAGAAGGGTCCCACTGAGGAGGTGATCAAAGACCTGTCTTGGTTCACAGAGTGTACCATGCAATAGTAGTGGGGAAAGCAGAGGCTGCAATGATAAATGCCTGAAGTCTGAGCAACGTCAAGGCTGGTGTGGCGGCAATGAAGAACACAAGGGAGGAGAGGGAGAGGGGGAGATCTGAGAGGCAGCCAGGAGCCACGTAGTTTTGTTGTGGAGCTGGTACCCAATGGAATGGAAAGTGCCTGCACCGAGGAGTTGGAAGGCAACCAATTCTGTGACACCACCAGGCTGATGGGAGAATCCTTTTGGCTTTGTGTTTAGTCTGTATAGGTTTTGCAGGCAGAAAGTACGAAAGTTTAAACAAGTGATGAGTTTTTATTGGGTAGCATCAGTTATTCTTCCTTGCCAAGCAGAAAGTCCTTGAAGCAGGGTAGCAAACAGGGTATGTTTGGGGGCTAGAAAGCACAGGCTGTGCAGCTGGCTGCAGTCACACTGAGCTGGGTCAGGTTATCTCTGGTTGGCAGCTAGGTGTAGTCAGTCAAGGCTGAGGCATCTAACAGACGAGCTATGTGGTGGGCCACACAATCTTATTCTGTGTTCATATGTTGTCAGACTATTGGCTGCTTCTCATTTTTAAAAATTTCCATCCCAGCCTAAAGGCTGTTTTGCTTGGGTTCCAAGAGGTCCACTGATGAAGGCTTGGATAGCTGAATGGCTGCTGGAAGGTGTCTGGATCACCAATTTTATCAGCAGATTAATTCACTGATGACATCCTAACTTGATGGCATTATGGGGAAGTGATGGAAACAGGAGGTGGGACTCGATGAAGGGATTGGGTCATGGAGTGTGACCTGGAGGACTGTACCCAGGCCCAGCCCCTTCTTCTCTGGCTCTCTCACCCTCTTCCTCACTGCCATGCCCCTTCCTCCACCACAGCCTTCCTTCTGCCATGATGGGCTGCTACACTGCAGGCCAGAAGCCTAGAGCCACATGGCCATGGGCTGACACCTTTGAAACCAGGAGCCAAGACAAATCTCTTTAAGTTGTGTATGGCAGGTACTCTGCCGTAGTGACAGGAAGCTGACCATCGGGAAGCCTGGGGACCACAGTTTGCAGAGTGGAGAACAGGTGTGTAGCATACGTTCAAGACCCTGTCCATCTGACTTTCCGTCTCCATGTACTCCAAGGCCTGTTCTATTCTGATGTCACATTCCTTTAGTAACATGAGGTCTCTCTTGTAGCATTTTGGGAAATCATTCATGGAGTCTACTGTTTCCTTTCACATGCTTAGCCCATAAGACACATTTCCACCCAAGCTTCTTCTCACCACTTTACCCTCCTATCTCTGGCCTATATCTGCTGATATCTTGAAGCTTCAGGGAATATCAGCCTAGAAACTGAGTTCTGGGGCCCGGCAGGATGGCTCAGTGGTCTAAAGCGCCTGCTTAGGAAAGCTTAGGCGGCTTCAGGGACCACGGTTCGATCCCCGGCACCACATGCTGTGCCAGCCCTGCCCTCAGGGCAGGCTGAGCCAGCCATAAAAATAAATAAATAAACAAACAAAAGTTCTGAAACAAGAAAAAAATAAAATAAAAAAAGAAGAAACTGAGTTCTGGCCTCTTCATAGCAAACACATTACTGCATCTGCCTCATCCCGGTTGCACTTAAACATGTTAGGTTCCAAAATCCTGAACAAGTGTGGATTGCTGTTAGGAGTCCCTATTATGGAATATTATGCTATTATGTTCTATTTTATTATACTTAACATAGCCTCTTTCCTTCCAAGTCCAGCTGGAGGAGGAAGTGGACCTTCCTGTCGCTGTCCCTCCCCCACCCCAGAAGGCAACTGCACTGCAGTTAGCAGTCTGCTTCCTGGGTATTCACTGACACCACACACCTGGGAACTAAAAGGCAGAGCCCCAGCTGCTGGGAGGAGACTGGTGACTGTGCCTCCCCACCTGCCTGTTCTCCACCCTGTCCAGGAGCACTCTTGGAGCAGCAAGCATCAGTAACTGTCCAAGTTTTAGCAGTTAGAAACAGTATACATCCCAGTAGGTGAAGCTGCTTGGAAGACTGATTTCTCCTTAACAATATTCAGAGGTCAAATGATGGCAGTGCAGTGACCATGGCCACTGAGGGGACACAGTGCCTGCCTCTGAGCAGCAGTGTGCAGGCAGCTTCCTCACGCCCCTCCCCGGGCCTCAGTTTTTACAGCTGCAAAATGAGGAGGGAGAACTAGATGGTCTTTAATATCCCTTTCATCTTCAACTTCCTACAAGCTTTGTGAGCTGGAAAGATTTACACAGAACTTCATCCTGATTTTATTACTCATCATTCATCTTCCATTGGGAGTCCAAGGCAGCCTGTGCACGCGGAAGTAAGTGGCTCACACCCTCTGGGATGATTTAAGGGGCACTAAGACCTGAGTCTCTCTGTTAAGAGTTGTGCTACAGCCAGGCCTGGTGCTCACCAGCCCAAGCCAGATCAGATCTGCAGTCACTGTTCATATATAATTAAAATTCAATTCACAACACCTATGTCACTCACTATCTTCTTCGAATGTGTTAGCCTGGACTGGGCTCTGGATTCCCTATGACATAAAGGATGGTATCACCAGAGGGACTGTCACCAGAAAATTGTGCTACAGTGCTAGACAAGCCTGGGAACAAAGCAGTGTGGCACACACTCCCCAACAGCAAAGAGCTGTGAGAGGGACCCTGCTCCCTGGGACTGTGCGTAAATGTAGGAAGTTAGGAAGGCGAGGTTGGCTCCAGGCACTGCTCTAAGCTCTGCCTCCTCTTCAGTCTCCTGAACCTCTTCTCTTTGGGGAGCTGAACAGAAGGAAGGGAGTCCCTGACCACTACTTCCAAGGCTCTGAGCTGTCACCGAGTTCCCTAAATTCATGCATTAGAAGCTTGGTCCCCCATACAAAGGTGCTAAGAGGGCCTAAAGAAAAGTGATGGGGTCACCAGGGCTGCAGCCCCCATGAACAGAGCAATGGCAGGCTAGAAGAAGCGAGCCCCTTACCTAGAGAGCAGGGGAAAGGGGAACGCAGGCCTGCCCCTCATGTTTTCTCTGTGCCTGCTCAATTATGCTGTCACTTGTCACATTACAGGGTAGCATTAATACCTGCCAGAACACCAAAATCTGGCTGGGAACACCTGTGAACCCAACTTCTAAAATTGTGAGCGAGGGACCAAGGAAATAGCTCAGTGCAATAAGTGCCTGCCTGGCAAGCACGAGGTCTTGAGTTTGATCCCTGGTACCAAATAAATAACTAACTGTGAGGTGTTTCCTCACAGCAACAGAAAGCTGACCAGGATACTACCCAGCAAAAGAAAGCACAAAACAGCTCCAGGAAAAGAACACTTCCTTAGCCTCTCCCACCTGCCACCATCCAGTGATGGCGAACCTTTGAGAGACCCAAGTGCCCCAGGCTGCAACCCAAAGCCCAGCATCAACATTGTAATTAAACCTCAATGCTCAGCTTCTGGGGTGATGCTGAGCAACTTGGCTTACACACTGGAAGAGAGGGTGCCACAGGCTCACCCTGACACACACACCATGGGTTTGCCACCACTGACCTAGACTCTGATGACAAAAAGATGACAGATAAGTTGGGAACGGTGGCACACACCTGACACACCAGTACTTGGCAAGCTGAGGCAAGACGATCAGCCTGGGTTACATAGCAAGACTCTATATCAAGAAAACAAAACCCCAGAAGATGGGACTGTGCGCCATGAGGGCGAGCAAGCAGCTGTTGCAAAGCAGTACCTGGGAATTAATGGGGTTTTTTTGTTTGTTTGTTTGTTTGTTTGTTTTGCAGGACCAGAGTTCGAACTCACAACCTTGCCCTTGCCAGGCAGGCACTTGTGCCATGGAGCTATCTCCCCAGACAGTATCTGGGAATTACTAAGGCTGCTTCTCTGTGGCCTGAGAGTCACCCTCCACTCATGGGAAGCTAGTAGGTGGAACCCATTTCCTGCTTCCCTTGGTTGTAAGCCTAAGGAGCTATAGGCATCCTTCCATCCACACCCTAAAACAAACCTCAGGGGTCATGGAGTGTAAGCCCCACAATTTGTGGCTTCTGTTCTTAACCTGAAGAAATGGAGATGGGCTAACCATGAGGACACCTTCCCAGGATTTGTGTGGATATATTTTTGAACACGGCAGCTGCACCAAGTTTAGAAATAAATGAACCATCAGATAGCATCCTGAGGTACTATTCTACCACACTGCTTCTCAACATCAATTCCCTCTTGCAGTCTGTTGGAACATGTGTGAACCTTAACTTGAGACGAGGCTGCTTACAGACTTTAGCAGGCTGTCCCACCTCATTTGGAGACAGGATGAGGTGTTCTGGTGATGTATGAGCATGTAAATATTAAGTTGTAAGAACAGCTAATGAGGCTCTTTTGTCTTGGCTACCGCCACGCTCTCCAGACTAAGGACAAGCGGGAAGCTTCAGGGCCGTATGAGCCACGGCCATGGCCGCATCGGCAAGCACCAGAAGCATCTGGAGGGGAGGCTGGGGTAATGCTGGTGACGTGCCTCACCCCAGAATCAAGCTCAACAAGTATCACCTAGGTTACTTTGGGAAGGTTGGCATGAAGCATTACCACTTAAAGAGAAACCTGAGCTGCTGCCCAACTGCCAACCTTGGTAAATTGCGGACACTGGTCAGTGAGCAGACACAAGGAAAGGCTGCCAAAAGCAAGACTGGGCTGGCTCTCATCACTGATATAGCACAGTTGAGTTACTACAAAGTTCTTGGGAAGGGAAAGCTCTCAAAGCAGCCTGTCGTCGTGAAGGCCAAATTCTTCAGCAGAAGAGCGAAGGACAAGATTAAGGGTGTGGGGGGGGGGGTCCAGGTAGCTTGAAGCCACCAGACAGCAGGCTTATTAAAATGCTAACAAAAGGGTTTTTTTTTAAAGAATAGCTACTGAAGTAAAAAACTTACCTCCTGGTCTCTACAGCCCTTTAGAAGACAGCCTTCCAGAGGAGCAGAAGAGTGCCAAAGGTATGTTTTATATTTGCTAAGGAGAAACAAAAAGATAAACATTCACATCTGGGCATGGGGGCGCACGCCCGTAATTCCACCACTTAGGAGGCTGAGGCAGGAGGATCGGTGCAAGTTCCAAGACTAGCCTGGGCTACGAAAGTGAGCTCAAGGCCAGCCTGAACTACATAGCAAGACCCTGTCTCAAAAAAAGGATAAACATTCACGTGGGACTCCAAATGTTGCCTATCACCATTGCCTCCAATGTACCCAACTCATTTTTCTCCAGAGTAACTATCTTGTAAAACATCAGGGGGGCCAGAAATCCCAGTTCTTCACACTCCAGCAGAAATTTCTGGGTGTGTTATAAGAACTGCATGAGATCTTCCAGCACCTTCTAGTTTAACTCACCTTGTTGGCCACCCCTCCTGTCTACTATACATTTCCTTTGTAGAAGAATGGGATAAGGGGAATTTTTCAAATCCTGTTGGATAGTGTCATAATTTTGTACAGGGACACTAGCCTAGGGCCCAGGGAATTTCCCTAATAAGCCACAAGACTTGAGTTGGCCAGAGATAATAGCTACTCAAGTACACACTTAGAGAGGTCTAGGCATTGAGGCTCCTGCTAATGAAAGGCTGTGGCAAAACCCCGAGAGGTAAAAACACACTGATCAAGTGAATTGTGAAATACAGGTCTGGGGGAGAACCCTGAGCATTTGCCTGGCTACTGCAAATCGACCTACCTGTCTTCCAAACACAGTTCCAGTTCAATCGTATGATGCTGACCCATGTTGCCCTAAGCATCCTAGCACTAAGTTGCATCATAACTCACACTTTGGAATTAAAGGTTTGAGTCTCAGTGAGGCAGAACGACTTTGTGGTCGCTGCCAAGTCCGTAGTACCCTCTGCTCATGTGTAAAGCTGAACTGCCACAGGGTTACACACATCCAAACTGGCAACGCTCTTTGCACACTGTCCAATACTGAAACTATTGTATGTTTGCTATGCGGGGGGGGGGGGGACTCCCCCCAAACACACATATATATGTAGGAACTCCAGCCGGGCTGGGTTAAGAAGGCCACACTATTGTGTCTGTAAGGTGCAGCACCCTTAACCCAAAAGCACCATACTGCTGAGCTATAGTCCCAGTCTCAAAAAAAAAAAAAAAAAAAAAAAAATTGTGAGAGGGTCTCAATGCTAAAGTTACCTACTTGTGTTTGTCCTGTCTCAGCTTCCAAGTGCTACAGTTTCAGGCATGGGCCATTGTACCGGGCCATCTGTGTTTCCCTTTATCAAAGCAACCTGATCAAAGCTACCTTGTCTTTACAGTCAAGTACCAGACCAATTAAGACTTCTGCTCTAACAAACTTTCTTCTCTCCATCTGATAGCCCGCGCAAGCCCGCTCTCCCGCCTCTCCCCGTCCCTTTTCGCGCCCTCATTTCCTCGTCCAAAATGAAATGTCTGGCTCTCTTTCTGTCCCTCTGAGTGTCTGCTGCTGGGTCCCCGAGGCAGCGGGAAGCGGCTGCGCGCGGAGGGCAGAGGGAAGCGCCGCGCCCCGGAGCCTGGCCTGGAGGAGCCGAGCCCGGCCTGAGCCGCAAAAACGTTCCCATTGGAATTCCTGACCCAGAGTCTCGGAACAGCCTTCCACCCGAGTCTGCGCACGCACTCCGCGAAGCCGGGGGACACTGGAGGGGGAGACGGCAGAGGGGTGTGGCTTGTGCTGGGGCGGGGCTTGCGGCTGGGGGCGGAAACGAGTGTGCTGGGGGCGGGGCGAGTCGGGGTGCGCTGCAGAGCAGGGCGGGGTTCGCTCTGCGCCCTCTGGCCGCGCAGGCTGGGCCTCCCTGCTAAGCGCTCGGCTGTGCCGCTGCGGGAACCCCGCTCCCTCAGACTTCCGGCAAAGGGAAGCTTTTTTCCTTCCAAATCCGCCGAGCTCTGGGTGCTCTTTGTTTTCACAGCGCAAAGGTACAATTTAAACACGTAGCCGTGGAAATAAATGAGATCGGGCACTGCCGGCTTTGCTTCCTGCAGGGTTTTTGTTGTTGTTGTTGTTGTTGTTGTTTCTTGAAGCTGGGCATCTCTGCGGGTCATCCGTGTAAGTGTCGCCGGGCCGCCGTCCCGCGGGGTGCAGCTCCCGCCAGAGACCTGAGGCGCGGCGCTCGCTGCGCGCCAGACGGCGGTATCCCCGCTCTGGTCGGCCAACATCGCCCGTCTCGATAGCACGGAAATGATTGAGAAAAAAATATAGTAACTATCTAAATATATCTGTATCTAGACATCTGTTTATTTATCTATACGGGTAGAGCTTTTTAATATACCCATGAAATTGTTAAAATATTCCCTAAAATGACAACTGTAAAAAGTGAAGTTTTGTCTTTTTGAGTAGATTTAGTATGTGGAACTATGAAAAACAACGTTCACTAGTTAATCCATAGTCACGCTACTATATAAAACAGTTTGATAGAACTACTTATAGCAATGGCGAAAGCTCAATTGCTTGTTTTACACGTCTTGTTTTAGCATGTTTAGCATTATGTCATAGGTTGTGAGTCACACGTCATCTTCTGTGTGTGTGTGTGTGTGTGTGTGTGTGTGTGTCCTCAGTTCTTGTGAGAGAGAAGCAGACAGGTGATTTCTGCTCCGATGCAGAGCCGCTTTAGCACTCATACAGAAAAGTTCAACAGTTATAAAGCAGATACAAGAAGGGTGTCTGCTAAAGCTGAAGGCTCTTTCCTAGAGACAGTTTGTTTCCTTTTCCTTTAAAGTAAGTTAGAGTGCCTGGCATGGTGGTGCACACTAGTAATCCCAGCACTCCAAGGTTGAGGTAGGAGAGTATTGTTGAGAGCTTGAGACCAGCTTGGGCTACAGAGTGAACTCAAGGCCAGCCTGAACTGCATAGCAAGACCCAGTCTCCAAAAGACAAAAACAGACCAGTGACATAGCTGAGTGGAATAAGTGCGTGCCTGGCAAGTGCAAGGTCCTGAGTTTGATCTTTGATACCACCAAAAAAAAAAGGCTAAATAAAGTTAAAGACTGGACCATCACAAATTTAAAGTTAGCAGCTCACCCCCAAAACAGAACATCTTTACAATGGTAAAGTAATATAATAGACAAAATTGAATTTATAAAAATCATGCCCTGAGGCCATAACTGTCACACACACACCTCTCTAAAGCCAATAAAATATGATGCATGTTTTAGTAAGTTACACCAGTAGTGGTGATAAGGCTGTGCCTTCCTGCCAGCTGGATGCACAAACAAATGGGCATTTTTTTTTCCCTACACATGTGTGCACATGCACACACGCACACACACACACACACACACACACACACACAGATCCCTGTTCTCTTACGTACTGTTACTCCCTAGGACTTGGATATTCCTCATCAGAGGTTACCTGTGACAGCCCCAAGGACCTGAACTTGTCTTGAGCTCTGTCTGTTGGGGCTGATGGCGTGCATCTTAAACTTCACAATAAGTTGTGTCTGTTCTATAATTGAGAACTATCTTTTTCTTGGACAGCTAGGCTGGCTCCTCTGAAATAGGAGAAGACCTGGCTGCCCTGGGTGGAACTGTGGGCTGGATCTGCACAGCAGGGTCAGACGTGTGGGTGTCTGTCTGCACTTCGCTGCTGCCTACAGGACTGTGCCCTTTGATCTAGGAAGGCGCTTGTCTGTCTGGTGCAGATGTGCTTCCAGCCCTCATTCAGACAGACTGCTTCAGTCAGCACTCTCTTTCCTAGAGAGAGACGTGCTAACATCTACACTTAATGTAAATAAGGTACATGAAGCTCTCAGACCCTGATTTCTAGAAATGCACTGGGCAGAGTCAACCAGTCAGAAGCTGGCATGTGTGTTTCCTGAAGACAAGGGCTAGGCAATGTGCTGGTTCCCTCTATTTGGCATTTTCCTAAGGTGCAGTGGGATGTGGTAGTGATAGCATTTGTGGTCTCAGGAATTAAACTCAGAAATGTGCTTCCCTGTTCATTACTTGCTATACAATGTTAGGCACCTTATTTACCATCCCTGTGCCTGCTTCCTCAAACACAAGTTACCAGTGTGGCACTGAAGATTAAATTAGTCTATGTAAAAGCACCTGGGAGCAGCACCCAACTCACAATAATCACCACACGTAGGAATCTCCCCTGCTCTTGAGGTTTCAGTTACTAATGTGAGTGCTCGAGGATTCTGCTTAGATCTTTCCTTTGTAAGTAGGGTCCAAACTGTGACATGCAGGAAATTTCCTGAGATATTTGCTTGCAGTACCAGTTTCTGGGTCCCTTGCCAAAGATTTCAATTCAGGAGGATCCAAGTAGGCTCCAGGGAATGGGTGTTTTGAATTTAATTCTGGAACAAGAGTTCTCAGACCATGCAAGGGAGAGCCCATCCTGGACTGGCCCTGCGTAGCCATTCAAGTAGATGAGATAGAGAACAAGTGAGGAAGCGTGGGGCACTCCCTGGCCTGTCCTGGTGAACATGCTGAGCCTGAAGCTCCATCTACTCCCTGTCTGGATCGCAAGAGCCGCTTCATCACTTCATGGACATTTATTGAGCACCAACTAGACTTATGCAGAGGTGAACACTGGCAGTCAGAGCTCAGTGACATCATTCCTGGCCTCTGGGAGTTCAGGAAATCAAACACAAAGCCCAAGGCCCCCGGGTTCATGTTCCCTTCCTACCACTGGTCCTTTAATGCCATCCCTAAGGCCTTCTTCTTCGCAAAGATGCTCCTTGTGACATCTTTCTCTACCCACAGGCAGTGTCCATTTTCATGTGAGACCACAGAGCATGGTGTAGCGGTCACTTTTACATTACACTTGAACACTTAGGCCAGTAGTTTAGGTGCTCATCAGATGTTTAGAACTTAACTTTCTTGGACAAACTTGTCTTCAGGAGTCAGTTTATGTTCATCAGAAAGCTTCTTCTTCTTGTTCTTCTTCTTGTTCTTCTTCTTGTTCTTCTTCTTGTTCTTCTTTTCTTCTTCTTCTTCTTCTTCTTCTTCTTCTTCTTCTTCTTCTTCTTCTTCTTCTTCTTCTTCTTCTTCTCCTTCTCCTCCTCCTCCTCCTTCTCCTTCTCCTTCTCCTTCTTCTTTTTAAAATCTTTTTGAGGCAGGATCTCTCTATGCAGTTCAGGCTGGCCCTGAACTCACTTTGTAACCCAGGCTGGCCTTGAACTCACATTGATCCTCCTGCCTCATCCTCCTGAGTGCTGGGGTTACAGCCATGCCCCACCATGTCTAGCCTCAGGAAGCATTTCATAAGAGCCAGGCAGTTTTAGAAACCAGAGACACAGCAGGGGACAAAATTTTAAAGCCCTGCCACGTTGTAGGTCCTTAGATAGGGACCACAGGCTATACAAACAAGGTGGAATTGTTGGCAGTTCAGTTGTTATCTGTGCCCTGACATCTGCTGCAATCTTGTTTGCTCTGTGTCTGCCTTTCCACTTCTCTGCCAGATGGACTTGTTTCCTAACTGTGGTCTACACAGGCCTTATCCTGGTAGTGACTTTATCTGGAGCTACAGAGCTCTCCACTTATATTCTTACTTTGGTATGCGTGTGTGTGTGTACCTGCATGTGTGGGTATGTGTGCCTGTGCATGTGTGCATGTGTGTACATGCTCCTGGCACCACATACACACATGCTAGGCAAGGGCTGTACCACTGAGCTACATGCCCAGCATGCTTGTACTTTAAATCCATCATCTGTGTCTGTTCCAGGCTTTAGCTAAGGTCAAGCATTCCTTTCTGAAAGCCAGAAGCTACACAGCAGACTGACTTTTAAAAACATGTGTATTCTGCACGTGGAACCTTGTTGAGGTTAGTTGGATTCTGTTGCCTCATTTGCTTTATTATTATAATATTGACTTGCTTTTGTAGTTTCTGTATTAGTATGCCACACATAAAAATAACTGACTACTTTGAATTCATACTCTAAAAGTTATATTGAGTGCTCTGAATAATTTATCAGTAAGATATAATGTTATCTTTTTTTTTTTTTTTTTTCAGAACCAGGGATTGAACTCAGGCCCTTGAGCTTGCCAGGCAAGTTCTTATTCTACTGAGCTATCTCCCCACCCCAATATAATGTTATCTTTATGTGATTTTTAAAAATAAGTTTTGCTATATCCTTATTGAGCTCATCGAATTTTTCTGGACCTAATATTTGTTCTAGAGAAACAGAAGTTGTATTTCATAATAAAAATAAGGGGGAGGGTGTCAATATACCAAATGTTCCACAAAGCAGAAGATTCAAGTGAAGAAGTATAATTTTCAGCAGAGTACAGTGGTTCACACCTGTAATCCAAGCTGCTCAGGAGGGTGGTGAAGGAGATTTACAAGTTCAAAGCCGGCCTAGGCAAGTTAGCATGACACTCTCTCTTTTATTTTATTTTATTTTTAATTATTTTATTTTTTATGTTATGGCCGGCTCAGCCTGTTCTGGGGGAGGGGCTGGCGCAGCATGTGGTGCTGGGGATTGAACCTCGGTCCTTGTGGTTGCCTAAGCTTGCTTAAGGAGATGCTTTAGACCGCTGAGCCATCTCACCAGCCCACTCTTTCAAAATAAAAGACTGCAGATGTAGCTCAGTGGTGATGTTTGCCTAATGTGTACAAGCACCTAGGTTCTATTCTCCTTGTTTTTTTGTTTCATTTTTGGTTTTTTTGGCAGGGCCAGGATTTGAACTCATGACCTTGCACTTGCCAGGCAGGCACTTGTGCCACAGAACTATTTCCCTGGCCTAGGTTCTATTCTCAATGCCAGAAAAAAAGTATAATTTCTACTTATTCTCTAAAGTGAGCCGGGCGTGGTGGCTCACGCCTGTAATCCCAGCACTTGGGAGGCTGAGGCAGGAGGATTGGTGCGAGTTCGAGACCAGCCTGGGCTACAAAAGTGAGCTCAAGGCCAGCCTCAACTGCATAGCAAGACCCCGTCTCAAAAAAGACAAAAAAATAAAATAAAATAAAATAAATAAAGTGAAAGCTCTTTGGAAAAACTATCAAAGATGTATTATGTCTATCTTTTTGCCTAGCTTTGACCTCTGTCATTGTCTTTGGCTCGCCATTGTGTGTGATTTATTATTTCTCAAGTCTAAATAACTTCCTGCTAGAACTTGAATTGGATTGATATAAATTCTTTGAGGAAAAAAATCAGATATAGATTGCACTTTGTGATTATACTTTATGTTGTGGAATATAAGGTAAATGGTTTGGTTTGGACATGGCATCAGTCTTGGGTGGAGGCAAGAAGTGAATATCCAGATAGAGTTAAAATGTGTTGGGCTATGACTCTCTCTAGTCAGCTGGAATTTCAATGCCATAACATCTGGCTACCTTGATAGGATAAGAATTCAGAAATTGTGTTTCCCTTTCCTTGCTATACCTTTTTCTTTTTAAAGATGAAGAAAAAAGGTGGGCTAAGGATAAAAAAATCTGAACCTTTGTGTCTCAGTTACTTTTCTCTCATTGCTGGGACAAATACCCAATACCCAACATGAAGGAAAGAAAAGTTTATTCGTCCCACAGTTACTGGAGGTTTCAGTCCATATCTGGCTGACTGTAAGGCTGAGTGGCACAAGGCAGAGAGCATCCAGTTCATGGTGGTGGAACAGCAACAATGGCAACAAAGACAGAGTCTGTCTCTCTGTCTCTCTTATATTGCATTCAGGCTCTCTGCCCCAGGGTGGGCATAGCATTCACACCCATAATCCCAGCAGTACTAAGACCTATCATCCCATTCGATCACCCATAACCCCAGTGGATCATGCGTTAATCTCAAACTCTCAAAGTCCCAACCCCATCACTGCATGAGGCTTTGGGGGGACAACTAGACACAAACCATAACACTGGGCCTATAGAATAAAATTACTGAAATTACTGGAAGAGAACTTGTGAGAAACCCACTAGTTACTTAGTTGATGCCTTCCCCACTCACCCTCAGAGCTGACATTGAGAGGCCAAAATACAGTGAGGCCTCAGACCACAAACATAGGTTGTTCCACAATTCTGGAAAAGATGAGCACCTTCATATTTGTACAGGAAAGATGGCCATGGTCAGGTTCATCCCTCAAGGCAGAGTTCACAAACAAAAACAAGTTTGCCAAATGCTTCTGTTTGTGAACCAAATGATTCACCAGTGAGTAAATTTGCAAGCCGAGGCACTACTGTAACCTGAGTGCTCAGTCCCCACGGGGCAGCTTCTTTTGAGGCTGAAGGCAGATATAATAAAAGATGAACTGCCCATGAGAGGCACATACAGCATTGGTAGATTGAATAAAAAAAAAAACAAAAAAAAAAGGTAAATTTCACAGACCAAAAACAGCATCAGCAGTTCTAGTGGATGCGCTTTTTTGTTTTTGCTTTAAGACAGGATCAGTCTTAGTAGTCCAGGCTGAATTTGAACTCCCTATGTAGCCGCAGGTGGCATCAGACTTGCAGCAGTTGTCCTGCCTCAGCCTCACAAGTGCCAGGATCACAGGCATGTGCCGTGAACCCCATCAGATTCTAGTTTTTGCTGGATCATTCTGCTTCTGCACAGCCTGGGCTCTCACCCTGAGACTTTTCCATCCCTCTTCCCACATCTCTGCAGTACGATCTGGCAGGCACACAGGGCTACGGCACATCCTCGCTGTAGTAATTGGTAATAAAATCTCTCCTGCTGTGCACATGCATAGAGATGTGTTCATTTTCCTGTTTTTATGAAATTATTTCAGAAATTGAGATGTTACAATTTGTATTTTAACCCATTTTTCCTGAAGAAGTTTTATTAAGGAAAGAATCAAAAAGCCCAAGCTTGTGCTTTTTAATAACTGAAACAAATGTCTATAATTTTTCATGTCTAAAATTTACACAAATAGGCCATAGCTGTAGCTCAGTGATGCAGGACTTGTTTAGCATGCCTGGGGCCTGATATTTGATCTTTTGGCACCACAAAATAAAATCGATAGTGTTACTAGGCTAGTCTCCTTCAATTTGTGAAGAAAGTTCTTCTTTTTTTAAATTTATTTTTTGCAGCCTGGGAATGAACGCAGATCTTCACACACACTGGGCAAACACTAAGCGCCAAGTTACACCCGAGGCCTCCATGCCTGAGTCTGATGTTTCACATCTGATGAGAGCAGCTCTTTAGATTATTATCCGTCAGAGGAAGCCTGCACATGGTGGTGAGCCCTGGTAAATCACCAGGTCACTGAGACTTCTTAGGGACTTTTTTCACCTGTCATCACCAAGATCAGCATTATCTTGAGATACATGTTTCTTGACATTATTAGGTGCTTCAGAACTTAATGATCAGGGGTCTTTTGTTTTGTTTTGTTTTGTTTTAATTGAGACATAGTTTCAGTAGTACTTCAGACTGGCCTTGAACTCACAGCAGTCCTCTAGCCTAAGCCTCATAAGTGCTGAGATTACAGGTGTGCCTCTGATAATACTCAATCTTGATTACTGGACTTACCAGGGTTTTAGAATTTAATTCACTCTGTAAGGTAGCTGCAGAAACCTACCCATGTATATATACTAACACAGAAGACAGAAATGGCATGGGTGGCTGGGAGCTGTTTGGTTTCTGTCTTGAAGGGCAGACAGACCGCTGAGGAGGGAAGGTTTCTAATGTATCCAAAAAACAAAATCAGAACTACAGCAGGCTCAGACAGGGACCTTCCAGCTGGCTAAAGAGGGACTGGGAAAAGACCTGGAGGGTGAAAGGAAGTAGAATTGCTCAGTAGGCCAGTGGCAAAGTTGGGGCAAAGAGAATATTTGTAACCCAGCAGTGGCAGAACCTGAGGAGGTTCCAACCAATGCCTAAGATCATTTTATTAATTCAGGGAAAATACGAAGTTTTCACAGAGCTGAACATAAAAAGGAGAATCTGTTCATTTAGAACCAAGAGTTTGGGGCTGGGGATATAGCTCCAAGGCACAAGTGCCTGCTAGGCAAGTGCAAGATTGTAAGTTTGAACCCTGGTCCCGCAAAAAAAAAGTTTTTTTTAGAACCAAGAGTTTCCATGAGTTGATGAACAACCTAAGGCAGCTCAGATGTGCATCCTAAGTTCCTTAGCTGTGGCAAATGGTACTAAGTTGCCTGCCATCTTCCTTTCACTATCTGATATTTTTCTTTTTTATTATATATTATGGCTGGCTCAGCCTGCCCCTGGGGGTGGGGCTGATGCAGCGTGTAGTGCCAGGGATTGAACTGCAGTCCCTGTGGTTGCCTAAGCTTGCCTAAGCAGGCACTTTAGACTGATGAGCCATCTCACGGGCCTTTTTCTGACATTTTTCTACAATGCAAACCTTTGAGCAGAGACTGAAAGGCTACATGGAAATTCACATTTGTAAGGAATGAGGAAACATCAAGTTGGGCTGGAAGTTAGTCTTGGTGCCTGAGGGCCACCTTTTCTCACAGAGACAATATCATGGCGGAAAGGAGGGTGGCCACGAAGCCACAGACCTCCTCCTCAATAGCAACTTCAAGGTGGCTTCCAGACATACTTTCCCAAATTAATCATCACCAACTTTGGAGGTGGTGAGGGGAATTTTCTACAAGCTTTTCTGGAAATATTTTTATTTTTACCACAGTGAGGGGATAGTGGGTGAAAAGTAAGTCATGCTCCCCCCTCAGATGGATCTCAGTCATTTTAAAACAGCCAGTGACTTCCAAAGGGACAAATATCTCCTGCCATTTAAATAGCTAACCTTACAAGCTGACTGGGAAACTGCACAGGCAGGTATTCTGAGTCACCATGTGATTCTCAGTGTGTCCCTTGACCTCTCCCCAGGCTGATGGGCAGTTAATGTTTTCCTTCCACTAACTCACAATGGTTCCTTGGGGATGGAAAAAACTAATGTTGCAAAAGCTCAGTGCACATACCTTTAATGCTACAGGAAAATTCAGGTATAAAACTCTTTTTTTTGTGAAATACAGCTGCTGTGTGAGAGACACACAGAACACAGTCTTCTGGTCTCAGGGACAAAAATATCCATCTCTCTGTGATTCAGAACCAAAGGTGGAGCAACGCCATGGAAGAGTTTAAGGAAGGAGAGTGTCCTTTTTAGACTTGCAAGGCAATGTTCTTTTCTGATGTCTCCAGGGGGGGGGAAAAAAAAAAAGTGGTCAACACAAAAACGTTTTATTGCTGATGCCTTCATGGAGATTTGAGGGTTTGTTTCCCAGCAGCAAGCCTCCCGATGCAGCTTGGCCGCTCTGAAGTGGGCAACAGCACCGAGTGTTCCTATGGGCAGCTTTGGCTGCTGGCATAATTACCAGTTTCTCAAAATTTTCTTGACTATCTTGTGTTCATTCCTAATTATCGGTCCTTTCTTAAAACATACATATGTCATGCCTCTGTGTGGTTGGGGTACCAGAATACCTTATCCTATTCATATGCTGTGTGTGCAGAGCTTGTTTCATAGCACGTGGCTGCCATCAGCAGCCACCCTCCAGTCAACAGATTCCTGGTTTGCCTGTCCTACTGCTAATGGGCATACTGAGTCACAAGCCAGGGTGAGGTCCTCCTGAGAGGCAGGAAATTGTCTAAAATTACAGCAAGCGAATGTATGCATACATTTTTTTTTTCCTTGGTAGGAAACACAACACATAAGTCCACTAAACCTATTTGGAAATGGCCTTTGTTACAGATATGTCCAAGCCCTACAAGGGGATACAGGCAGCTAGCAAACTGGCCTTTGTAGTGACCAAAAGAAGTAGGCCTGTATTCCTGAATAGCACAGAATTCTGAAGGAATTAGTAGGGGACAAGATTCATGCCTAACTCACCCACTAATGTTCAAGGGCTACCCCATCATACATGGGAATATGCTTTCTAGTGGCTGCTAGAAGAGAACAAAAGTCTTAGTATATGTGCTGATAAAACGGGGTCAGGGGGAATGAGCACAGAGAACAAAAGTTTTAAAAAGTTGTTTTGGTAAATGGGCTTTTGGATTCACCAGACCATCAACTTTGAGGAAAACCCTAATGTCTGTCTTCATATTGAGGTATTATTCCCAGGAACGCTTGGAGAGCCAAAAAGCTGATTTGCTTACTGTGTTTGTCAACTTAGAATTACTTAACAAGATATCTAAGATAATCAGAGTTAGAAATGTAGCTCATTGGTAGCCTGTACATATATAAGGCCCTAAATTCAATCCTCAACACCAAGACAAAGGGAAAAAAAAAAAGAGGCAAGGTTTACTGTGGCTCCCAGTGTGGGAGGGCTGTCTGTGGTCAGCTGGGCCTGTGGCAAGATAGCACATCAGAAGAGGAGCACGTGACAAGACCATTCACCTTGGCTGGATGTCTTAGTTACTTTTCTCTCCTTGCTGGGACAAATACCCAATACACAAGCTTAGGCAAGGAAAGGTTTATTTAGCTCGCAGTTACTGGAGTTTTCACAACTTAAAACAGTCTGAATTACACAGAAAGACCTCAAGACACTGCATCCTCAGCCCCCAAATTCTCATACACATCCCTTTGTCCAAAAGGCATTTTAGTCCATCTGTAAGAGTTGCCAAAGTCCCAACAGTTTCAGCATTGCTCAAAAATCCAAGTCCCAAGTTTTCTCCAAGATCCAAGACAAACTCTCAACTGTGAGCCCCTGTATAAATAAAAACTTAAATACATTGAATATTCAAAAGCACAAGGTAAACATTGCTACTCCAAAAGGAATACACAGAAGGATACAAACCATTGTGGCCAAAACAAGCCCAAAATTCAGCAGGGCAGACATTAAGTCCAATAGTTCCATGTGGAACATCCAAAGCAGTCTGTGGCAAATCATGAGCTCCATGTGGCTCCATCCTTATGGCACTCTTGGTAGTTGTAGCCTCCATAGCTTCTCTTTTAGGCTGGCTTTGCTCCCTCCCTGCAGTTTTTCCTTAGATGATCCACATTCCTGGCTTTTCCAGACTTTTGGGGTTTCCGCAGAGTAGGCTTCTCACTTACAGCTTTAGACACTGCCTTCTCAGAGGAACACTTCCTGGCCTCCAGGCCTTCTTCTGAAATCAAGGTGGAAGCCTTCATAACCTTAGATGCCTGCATTTTTCATGCACCTAAAACCAATACCATAGGCAGGTGAAATGGCTCAGCGGTCTAAAGTTCCTGCTTAGGCAAGCTTAGGCAACTGCAGGGACTGCGGTTCAATCCCCAGCACCACATGCCGCACTCCCCTCCCCCGCAGGCTGAGCTAGCTGTAACATAATGAAAGAAAAGAAAGAAAGTTAATAAATAAATAAATAAATAAATAAATAAATAAATAAATAAAACCAACACCATGTGGATGATGCCAAGGGCTGCTGCCAGCTGGAGCAGTAGCCAGGCTTCCTTCTCTCTTGGCTGTAGGGGTCAAGTGTCTGGATTTCTGAGCACTCTGACCCTGATTCTAAGAAACAAATATTCTATGCTGGTGCCATTGTCTAATCTGGTGTGGCTGCTCCCTCTGTTCTGGAACCTGATGTGGCTGCTACTTCCCTTCTGGAACATGAGGCTCTGCGGCTTTCTCCTCAAAGCAAAGGCCTTCACCCTTGTTCTTCTGAGGCTGCGAAGGGCAAGATCCTGCCACCTCCTGTGAGGCTCTCAGGACACCTTTTCTATTTTCCTATTCCTCCTGGGCAATGGAGATCTCAGCTCTATCTTTGCAGTTCACAGCCTTCCTGGTGCTTTCTTTCTGGCCAAACACAACATTTTAAATCATTTTGCTAGGCTCTTTGTCCTTCATTCTCAACATATGTCTGACTAATAGCCCTCAGCAATAACTATGCCACTGCCCCAATATCTGGCTGCTTTGAGATTTTTTTTTGAAAGATTAATCAATCCTCCATGTTTAATCTCAGTCTTAGGCAAAGTCTCCGGACAAGGGAAAAATTCAGACAGACTTTGGGCTAAACTTCTCTCTTACTTTTCTCTCATTGGTAAGACAAATACCTGCCACACAAGCTTAGGGTAGGGAAGGTTTATTTAGCTCAGTTACTGGAGGTTTCATAGTTTAAAGCAGCCTGAATTACATAGCAAGACCTTGAGGCACTGCACCTCCGTGTCCAGGATGATCTGCTCCATACTTCCAAGACAGACCACCAGGTAGAGGGGGTGAGGGAGAGGACTATGTTGTCAGGTTAGTATCCCTCTGACCCCGCCTCTGAAACCCTGCCCTGGTGCTCTGACCCTGCAGCCCCTTTGAGCTTCACACTTGACAGCCCCATGATTTACATGGCTTTGGGGTGGGGAGGACAACTAGATACAAACCATAACACCAGGGCAGCAAAGAGAGATGAGAAAGGGCTAAGTTCCCACCGTCCCCACAGAAGCTACCACACCAGTTGCCTGAGGTCTCCTGCCCCACTTCTTAAAGGCCCTAAGAGCAACTTGCTGGGAAGTAACCCTTACCACACGGGACTTGGGGATCCAAACTGTAGCACTTACTGTTTCATTAGTTTGCCCAAAAAACTTCACTGAGTGCCTATGATGTGCCAAACATTTGTCTAACCCTGGAGATACAAATATAAATGAGACTCAGAGTCTGTCTTTCAGGATCCTCCTTTGGGGCTTCTTTTATTAATATTATTTATGTTTTGTCTTTTTGAGTCAGGCTTTACAGTTCAGGCTGACCTTGAACTCGCTTTGTAGCCCAGGCTGGCCTCGAACTCACAGCAATCCTCCTGGCTCAGCCTCCTAAATTCTGGAATTATAGATGTGTGCCACCACATCTGGCAAAAAGGCAAAGTTAAAGAGTGACATTTGCTGCGACCCATTCACGTCTCAGATTCATAACCTCTGTTCTGTATACCTGAGGCTGACAAGGCCATCCCATGCATGAGACTGGGTGCATGTAATCAGGTGGGACAGGCTGTTGGAGGGGCATGGGCAGAGCCTGGGCACAGGGGCAAAGCCCCTAGGAATGACCCCTGTGCTGTGTGCCCCACGCTGCGCAGTGCCTTCTTCCTCTGGTTCACTTGGGTGAGGAGGGCAACCTAGGGGTGACAAAGTTGTAGCTCTGCCTTCCAGCCTTGGGTGACAAAGGTGGCACTGTACTGTAGGGCCTGCAGTTTTAAGTGCTTTGAGGTGTTTCATCAAAGTCGTTCCAATGCCAAGATTAGATTAGTGGTGGTGAGGCTTTGAGGTTAATAATCAATGAGAATAAGTGAGCTACTTTGCACCTCAGCAGGTGCTTGCCCTTCCAGCTCTCCAAAGAGGAAAATGAACAAACACCATGATTAATTTATAAGCAGAGATAATTTTTGGCAATTAGAAAAATTGGACATTTCTCTTTTTTTTCAGTTTTTTATCTATTTTATTTCGGGGTGGATTTTTGGGTTTTCTTTATGTTTTGAAATGGGGTCTTGCTATGTAGTTCAGGCCAGCCTTGAATTCACTATGTAGCCAGGTTGGCCTAGAATTCACAATATCCTCCTACCTCAGCTTCCCAAGTGTTAGGATTATAGGCCTGTGTCACCATCCCTGGCCCAAATTTTTTTTATTAGTTCATGTTTACAGTATATACAGATTATGTCTGTATGGAAGCTGGTACCTATACATAACACAACTTAATCTCTATACATACCTATCATACACATAAATATATGTAAACATCTATAAATATGCATATATGGGACATTTTCATTAAATATTAATATTTTATTAGGTATATTATTATTTAACATTATTAATTTTATTACATAATAAAACTAAAATCACTACCCTTTTTTTCAAGACTGAATCTCACTATGAACCCGGTCTTCCTTGAACGTGCAGCACTCCTCCTGCCTCAGCCTCACAAGTGCTGTAACAGTGATAATATTTATTGAACACATACTGTACACTAAGTTGGAGGCTTTATTTACATTATCAGTGATTTCTTGTTTTTATTGATTTCTTCTATTTGCCAGTCTTAATGTGCAAATTAGATTTCTCAAAATATGGAGGGCCACATAGTCTACTGCAAACCTCTGGTCTGGCAGGCAAGCACCACTAATCAGAGTGTGGGGACTGAGAATTCAATAAGAAGCCCACCCAATTTGTGTGAGTGAATGGTGAAGGCCTCAGGGAGTGGATGTGTTTAGTCCTGTTTTAATCTGGGGTCAGAGATCCTGCCCCCACAAAGAACTCACCTCTGTTGGATAGAGAGAAAAACTCTTGGAGTTTATGGAGAATGGGAACTATTTCCATCTCCAGTGAAATCAGTAAAACAGTCTGAGTAAGGTCAGGGAAAATGTCCTTGGCAGTGAAGTTTCCTTTTAATAAGTTCTTATGATACCTGAACCATGTGCTCTGGTTATGAAGCAAATGCTCACATAACCAAGACAATTCAGTTGCAGGTCTTTTGGTGTGAACCATACCAAAAGCACAGGAGTTATGACATTCCTTTAATCAGTTTCCCTCTTGTTTACTCAAGCAGAACTCCCAAACAGATGAACCATTAGTAGCAGAAGGGATGTGTTTTATATTGTGATTGTTATAATGCTGTCTATTTCCCCAAAAGTACAAATAAAAAATGTTCTATGTTTTACTCATCGCCTGCATCTGGAAAACAGAAATAAGATTACTTACTTTGGCTACAATAGACATCATATTCTTTGACATCCTTCAGCCAAACCCAACACGCAGCTCCCCCAGATGCCCGAATCAGCATTAAACACGATGAATTTCTCCTCCCAGCCTCTCTTCTGTGTCTCTCCTCTTTTCTTAATGACTCTATGGTTAAATAAGAAATAGATGTCTCCTTTCCCAGTTGTACCAGTAGTATTTGTTGCTGTTTCATAAGTAATTTAGGAAAGTAACTGAAGCATAAAGAAGCTAAATTATTTATTACAGCATTCTCTCCTTCTGGATATCTTCATAATCTTCAATATTAATGTCTTTCTTAGAAGTGCAAGGTTGGGAAATTGCAGTCAGTGGATTAAACTGATAAACAGTTGTGAAATGTAGCAGATCCTGATTTTATCATCAAACCATCGTAGTGCCTTGATTAATGCATGCACGATCTAAATGTCTCAGTATACATTTTGTATTCTTAGTTGTTATGATACTAACTTCTTTGAGGATTTTCTTCTAGGGTAATAAGTAGTTCGAGTCAATTCTTCCAAGTCAAGTGCAGGTGTACCAATCAACAGTTCAACTGTAAGCATGTTTTACTCAAAGCCCTGCCTGGACTGAGTCTCAACCTCAGACATAAAGAAGCCCTTGCTAGAAACTGGCCAGGGCAGGATGTGAAGTTCATGCTGTTTACAGGTTAACTTGGCAATCATGATTTGGGGGACCTTGGATCAGCCGAGAGATGTCCACTGTGGACATTGTCAGGGAGCCATGCACATATGCCTTCCTGCATGTACTCCGAAGAACCAGGAGGCTAGGCCTGGACCATACCTGTGATCCCAGCTCCTTGACAATACGAGGCAGGAGGATCACAAGTTCAAAGCCAGCCTGGGTGACTCTGTGTCAAAAGTTTAGTGAAATAATAAATATAATAATTTTTTTAAAATATGTTTTTTTTTTTAAGAATTTTTTATTTTATTTATTTATTTTTTTCTTGTTTCAGAACCTTTGTTTGTTTATTCACTCATTTTTGTGGCCGGCTCAGCCTGCCCCAAGGGCAGGGCTGGTGCAGCATGTGGCGCCAGGGATCAAACCCCAGTCCCTGAAGCCGCCCAAGCTTTCCCAATCAGGTGCTTTAGACCACTAAGCCATCCCGCCCGGCCTCAACAAATATAATAATTATGTACTTGAGATAGCTCAGCGGACTAAGTGTCTGCTTTGGCAAGTTCAGAGACCAGGGTTCAATCCCTGTCCGTGCATGCAGTGCTGGCCCTGCCCCCAGAGTGCTCTGAGCCAGCAACTGAGTCCAGATGTGGTGATGCACACCTGTAATCCCAGAGCTGGGGAGGATGAAAACAGGAGGATCACTATGATTTAGAGCTGGGTTATGAGACCCTGTACCAAATACATAAAATAAAAAAAGTTGAAAAAAAATGTATATATTGCAAATATATACTAATAAAGATTAAAAGTACCAAAATGTTTAAGGTAGAGGAGGCACTTGCCTAATATTTGTGAGGCCTGGGTTCTACAAAGAAGAAAAGGAGGTAGAGAGGGAAAGAACCTCAAAAAGGTAAAAAAGAAAAAAAAAAAAAAACAGACATGGTGGTGCATGACTATATTCATTCTTGGGAGGCTGAAGCAGGAGAGTTGCTGTGAGCTCAAGGCCAGCCTAGGATACAAAGTAAGTCTAAGGCCAGCCTAAACTGTATAGTGAGACCCTGCCTCAAAAAGAGAAGAAGAAAGGAAGGATGGAGGGAAAAGTAGTTCTTGTATGTCGCTCTGTAGCCAAATATGCAAGACAGTGGGAAGAGATCACTTAGTAAGTGATGTCAGGAAAGGACAGGCACCTTCTTGCCTGGCCGAGCTGTTGCCACTATCAGGAGACCTACATAACGTCTCATAGCATCTGCAGAGAGCTCCAGTCTCTCAACTGCTCTCCCAGAGAACTCATGTGTTCAAGAAGTTGCAAGGTGGGGCTGGGGAAATAGCTCAGTAGAATAAGTACTTGCCTGGCCTGAGTTCAGTCTCCAGTCTTTCAAATAAAAAAAAAGAAGTTGCAAAGGAAAGTCATCTTCTGAAAGGTGCACTACCTTCTCCCGGGTGATCTGAAGGAAGAGACAGTACTTTATTCTCCGGTTCCTGTGAATTTCCTGGACCCTGCCCCTTACCGTGCATTTCACCTTTCATGCCCTGACCCAGCTCCATCTCCAAAGTCTCTGAGCTCCACCGTGCAGGACAACACAGAATATGTTGCCCAAAGCTCCATTTCCATCACTGTAGATTTCCTGCTTGAGAATCTATAGGAGCTATGAAATCACTTAAACTTTGTGTACCCTCATAGCACCTAGTAAGTGGAAACTCAGAGGAAAGAGCCAGAGAGTAGAGGTTGTGACTCCATAAAGTCCCAAGGCCATGTCCACATAAGCTTCGTTCCCCTGGGCACCTCCTGTTCCCAACACCTTGCAGCAGTGCCATGAAATTGTGTGGTCTCGTCCATGGACTCATGTACTTGGAGAAGCTAGAAACCTTGTGATCCCATCACTTCTGGGAACACCATCAACAGGCAGCCAAATCCTAGCACATGAAGTTTTAGGAGACTCTTCAAACTCAAGTCCTAACAAAGTCACTGCTACTTTTGTATTTATTTATATGACTACCTCAGCCTGCCCTAGGGGTGGGACTGGCACAGCATGTGGTGCTGGGGATTGAACCTCGGTCCCTGGGGTTGCCTAAGCTTTCCTAAGCAGGCCTTTTAGACTGCTGAACCATCTCACCTGCCCTACTTTTTGCATTTAAGGACATGTTGCTTTGCACACTTCTCATCTTTGGGGTTTCCTTGTGAGCAGGGCACAGGGCCCCCTCCATGCTGAACAGTGGCCACCCAAAAGGACCCTGTGAAAGAAGCCACACAGGGAGGGGTATTTGTTTTTCAGTACAGAAATATCTTACCAGCTCTTTCTAGCCTACATGAAAAGAAAAGGTTATCTTGATGCAAATAAATATATCTTAACAAGTTTATGCAAAGTGTAATGAGAGTTATTTTTCAAACAGTTTGGAAATAGAGCAAGTGGCCAAAAAGAACAATGGACAAATGACTATGTCTAATGTCCCCTGATAAACAAAAAAGAAGTTCTTGATGAGGAATCACGTACTGTGCCTTCATACACCCACACACTATGTGATTTGGGGGTTGGAAGAAGAAAGTCAAATTCCATAGTCCCAAGTTCCATAGGCCTAAAATAGTAGGAGTGGATGATTGACAAATAGGTTTGTTCAAAAGAGGACTCCCAAGTGCCCACTGGCCCTGCCCCAGTTAAAGTAACTTCCAGAAATAGTTCCTCAAAAATGTATTATCTATGCAAAGGATTCTTTATGAATAACCTACATCAGAGTTTGGCAAACTCTGCCTCCAGTCTTGGTAACAAAATATTGTTGGAACACAGCCACACCCACTTACCTTTGTCTTCTCTGGAGCTGATTCTCACCGCAGTGACAGGGTGAGATCATTGGGACAGAGACCCATGATGCACGAAATCAAAAACTGAAAATGGCTCTTTCTAGTGAAATTTTGTTGATCTTAACCTATAGGAGCTAAGAATATAGTAATTTGGCTAGAAGCGCTACTAAGTTCTCCCGTGGAAATTAATAAGGTAAGATATATTTTTCTGAAATAAGAGAAATCTGAAGGGCCAGGAAGATAGCTCTGTGGCAAAAGTGCCTGCCTGGCAAGTGGCAGGTCCTGAGTTTGAACCCTGGTCCTAAAAAAAGAAAGAAATCTGAGCTTTCCCAATGTTCTTTCCACCAGGGGCAAATGCATGGTTCGATCCCAGTGTTCCCTCATATAGCACACACCCAATGACCAACCTCCTGCCGCTGAACCTCACCAGAAGCACCATGGGCTGAGATCAAGTCCTTGACACATCAGCTTCAGGAGGGCTATCTAGACCCAAGTTCTGTCACCTGGGCTCTCCAAGCATAGTGATCAGCTCCTCCCAATTTTCCCTGATTACCATGATTTTATTTATTTTTTTCTTGTTTCAGAACTTTTGTTTATTTATTTTTATAGCCAGCTCAGCCTGCCCTGAGGGCAGGGCTGGCACAGCATGTGGTGCCAGGGATCGAACCTCGGTCCCTGCAGCCGCCCAAGCTTTCCCAAGCAGGCGCTTTAGACCACTGAGCCATCCTGCCAGGCCCCCATGACTTTATTTTTTCATGTATTTATTTTTTAATGTATTTGGTTGTTACAGGATCTCACTATGCAGATTGGACTCAGAGCAAACCTCCTGTTTTGAGCCTCCTCAGCACTGGGATTACAGTCGTACACGACTATACCTGGATTCTGGGGCTGGTTCAGCCAGCCCTGGGGGTGAGGGTGCCACAGCATGTGATTCCTGGGCTTAAATCACAGTCCCTGTGCTTGCCAAGCTTGCCTAAGTAGGCGCTTTAGTCCATTCAGCTATCTTGCCAGCCCCTAATTACCTTGATTTTAAAACAGCCAGGCATGGGAGCATGCTTCTGTAATCCCAGTATTCCAGGAGGTGGAGGCAGAAGGACTGCAAGTTCCACTGAGAAACTTGTCAACCAAGTAAGCCCTAGTCTCAAAATTTTAAAGTGTAGGGGATGCCCTGGCTTCCGTCCCCAGTACTACAAATAAATAAATAGCTA
>PVJA010017879.1:0-40891 GCA_004027025.1 Myocastor coypus | reverse complement strand
CCGATCCTCCTGCCTCAGCCTCCCAAGTGCTGGGATTACAGGCGTGCGCCACCACGCCCGGCTTATTCACTCATTTTTATGGCCGGCTCAGCCTGCCCCGAGGGCAGGGCTGGCGCAGCGTGTGGTGCTGGGGATCAAACCGTGGTCCCTAAAGCCGCCCAAGCTTTCCCAAGCAGGCACTTTAGAACACTGAGCCATCCCGCCAGGCCCCATTTTTTAAAAGACTGAGCAAGACCGTTCTTGGTATTGTCTTTAGAAGGAATTGTATGACAGAGGCAGACCATTGTTCCATCAAGGGCTACCAACAGGACAGAAAAGACAGTCAGACCACCTGCCTAGGAAAGCATTAGGATTCCAGATGGTGCAATGTAACACAATTGAGAAAGCAGAAGAAGTTCCAAGCAGGAACATGAAATTCTATAGAATTACCAGGAGAATAGCAAGCCGCAGATTGTTAACCTCATAGAGGAAACGGGATAGAGAGGGTGACAGTGCAGAGATGGAAGGAGGAATAATTAATTGCCTGATGAGGAGGGGGAGAAGAAGGGGGAGTAGAAGGGGGAGGGAAAGGGGAAGGGGTAGGGGAAGGGGGAGGGCTGCCACGTGTGTCTGGTATGTGCTTTTGGACACGCCTTGAGCATGAACTCAGAGAAGCCGCTGCACACTCAGCCTGTGTGCCCTGTCCTCTACCTTGGCCCCTGGAGAGCATCCTGGTGTGTGTGTATGTGATCACAGGACCCCAGTATACTGCTGCTTCCTTATTTGTCCTTCTAGGGTGTTGCCAGTTGCATGGTAAACACACTGAGAACTGGGCCAGCTCATGCAGTGTTTGTGAAAGTGAGACTTTCTCACCTCCTTAACACCTCACCAACTGTTGGAAAGTTTGGGTGTAGTACAGGTGCAAGGTGATCGTCACAGTAGAACACACAGGCACGATGCCCCTTCCAGACAGCATCCTTAGTTTGAGCACCGCTATCCTGTGGTTTTTTGCCAGTTTCTGAGGCAGTTCTGGAGTCCTCTTTTGGGAGCGTCTTTCAGAGGTGTGATCAAATAGCTGGTGAATAGCTGCCAGGTGCCAGCCAGGGGAGAGGCAGCTCGTGCATGTGTGGCGCTGTGTCCTCTGCCCCCTTCTGCATGGGATCTGGTGCCCTGCAACTTCTGACTCTTCCCCGAGGTCAGCATGACTGTGGCAGGACAGTGTTTTGAGTTAAGTCAGGCAGAGGCAGCCATGGCAGCACAGCTGACTCGGAGCGGCTGCACAGAATGTGGGGATGATGGGGTGTATGGGTCAGAAGTGGGGGAGGACTGGGAGTGGGATTCATGGCTGTGTCCTTATTGTAAACCCCTTGAACATTTGCTGTGTTTCTCCTTTTTTTCTCCAGGAGCTTACTTGTTTTCCATTCTTGCTCTTTTTGTTCTTTCACGACAGGGGTCCAAGCCAGGCTAGGAGTCAAGCTGTGCCCCTAATCAGTGGTTGTTCCTAATCCGCATCAGGAAGGAGCTCAGAGGGGGCCACAGAACCCCCTTGCAGCCCCTGTCGCCCTTCTGGTCTGCTCCAGGGCACACTGTCCCCAGGAAGCCCAGGATAAGGGCCGGGTACTCTAGCTGGGTCTTCATGAATGGCAGATACCACGCCATTGTATTTGCTCACTTTAGTATAGTCTGTTTGGTTGCTTTTTCAAAAGATCACATTGGGAAGTAAACTTACTGAGTAGAGGATCTTCATTTTTTCAGCAAGCGTTCCTGTGAAGGCCTGCTAGCTAAGCACTGTGTGCTAGCTGTTGGGAAGGCCAGCACGGTCATTGCCCTCAGTTACTTTAGCATTTTGGGGGAGGGTAATGTGTGGCACACAATAAAGCGTTAAAGTGAGAGAACACACTGCTTGGCTTTCAGGTATACACGGATTTTTCCTTTGCCCTTCTTTCATTTCTCTGTATTCTCCTACCTCTCATCCCATAATTCAGTTCACAGAAGAAAGTTAAGTCAGGAACTTGTTCCTCTTTATATCAGAACTCCAGGACTGGTGCATTGTAGGCAGGCCTAGGAAAGTGCACAGGGCAGAGTCCCTGATTCCCGTCATCCTGTACTGAGGGTGATTAGAAAGGATGCATGAGTGGTAAAGAGATGCGCAGGCAGGCCTCAGACGATGCTGTTCTCGGGGAGTGTCGTGGCAGAGGTGGACATGTGCTGGCCCCAGAAGAGGAGCACGATTGCAGAGTTGGTCTGTGCAATGCAGCTGTTCCCTCCTGGGCTCTCAGGGCCACAAAGGGACAGTGTGTCCCAGCCACACTGTAAGAGATAGCAGGGGGTTGAGTGCGTGAGTGAGAAGTGGAGAAACATAGGGTCATAGGTAACCATGTAGTTAGGACTTACAGCTAGAGTGGCGACCTGGAAGTGTGCACAGCCTCAGGCACAGAGGACAGAAGGGAAAACACTGGAGGTGGAGGAAGGCGGAGCCTGGAGGGGAGACGTCAGGTTACAACAGCTTCCAGGGTCACCTTGGGTACAGGTGAGGATGACCATAGCGACCGCAGCATGGTCAGAAGAGGAAAACTGTGAAGCAGGCGGTGCTTCGCGAAGCACTTGTATTATGAAATAGAAGCTCTTGCTTCTTTGGAAGTCAGAGCAAAGGAAGCTATAAACACGAGAGTGTTAGTCTCCACGGACAAAATGTCATTAGGCAGTGGGTTTTCGGCATTCACAGATGCCTCTCGGAATGTAGTTTTCCATGGATTAAGTGGTTTGGTTGAAAATACGTATATAGGTTTTTTTCCCCACCATTGGTGGTTTTGCTTTAAAGACCAGGTAGTGAAAAATTCTTTTCCCCCTTTAAATGTGAAAATGCTAATTCAATTTGGTCTTCGCAGCATGGGAATGAGATACTAATGTGGCTGAAAGCAGCAGTTGATTTTTTGTGGGTTTGACCATTTCAGAAACTTCACATTTATGAAAAATACCATTAGTAGAAAAATAAATTTGAAACCACAGTCCGATTTCAAGGAGGATTATGTAGTGTTTTTCCATTGTGCTGCTTAACTCCTCCAAAAAGCTTGTGCCCCAGCACGGGGAGAACCGAGAGTGCAGAGTGGATTCTGAAGTGGTTTCCCTGGCCACTTCTGGGTGGCTCTTCTTGGAAACTGAGCTCGGCTTTGCCTGCCAGAGCTTTCTGTTTCATGCAGCTATGTGATTGTGCCGAGGTGGTGGCTAAAGCTGTGACCGCTTCCAGCTCTCACCCAGAGAGTGGGAAAGCCTTCTGTGGTCCGGGGTCTCAGAGCATAGTCGTGCTCTGAGGTGACCAAGATTTCCACTTGCCTTGGATCTACATATTTACTTGGTTTTTACTTATTGTCCTGAGGTAGAGTCTTCATGCAGCCCGTGTCTGAGTGCTAAGGTTTCTGGCACTTGTTAGCTTATTGGCTGAGGACCGGTGCTGCACGCACTCCTGTTTGCACAGCCATGTGCACTTGGTGCTTGGAGCCTGCAGGACACTCCCAGCCTCAGGAGAGCCACCTCCTCCCCTTGCAGTCTTGGACTGAGTGCCTTGGTGGTGCTGAATCTTGGGACCGGCCCTCAGGAAGGGCATGCACACCCTGCGGTGCATTTGCAGGAATAAGCCAGCAAAGGAAGCTGGCAGCTAGATTTCCATTGAGAGAAGGCAGAGATGCTCAGTCACTTCTGCTCCTGCAGGGCAGGTCTTGGGTGCTGACATCTGAGCCCTGCCCATCTCACCGAGGTCTTGCTGTGCCTGCTGGCGACATGGGGACCTTTGGAGGTGGAAGCTAGGGATCTCCTTTTCCTCTCTTGGGTCACTTGAAACCCGCATGTTGGAAGGACATGACACCCCTCTCCCATGCTGGGCTGTGTGTGTCTGTGAGTACAGATCTGCCACTCCTGTAACCTGGTTTCCTTTGTAGTCTGTGCTTGTGGAGTGATGGCAACTGCACTGCTCGCTGCCTGCCTGCTTCCCACAGCTTCTGGCGGCCTCTCTCCTAGCCCATGGCCCTCCTGACAGAGGGTGAGAACATGACACTACGCTGAGGAGATTTTTGTGAGCGGGCCCATAGCTTCAGAGTGAGCTCTTTTTCACCCGAGCTGGTATACATTTTTAGTGATTATAAATAAGAACCCTGACTGCTGTGCTGGCTCAAGCCTGGGTACTTTCTGATCTCTGACTTGAAGCCTGAGCCTGGTTCCTGCCACAGCTTTATGGACCCCGAGTGTGCTGTCCTGCATGGGGCTTTGTGGATGCTTGTGTGCTCAAACAGAGGAAGGGCCCATTACTTGCATTCTATGCTCTGGAACTTCTGTAACCCCAACAAGGCCAGGAGCCATTTATTTACAGGACACAACATAGAAGCCTGGCTGGCTGATCTCCGCTGCCTGCTGTGACTTCCTCTTTCATGGTGTCCCTGCTGTTTCTGTGTCTTCCTGTTGTTCTTGTGCCAGGCAAACCCAGGTATGGGGTTCTCGAAAAGCCAAGCATGGCTGCCCGTTGTCTTTGAGCCTGATGTTCTCTGTGACTCAGCTCCCCAGCGCTCTCCGCTTACCTTCATAGGAAGGTGGTCAACTTGCTGCACTACCCACCTTCACCAAATCCTCTTGTGGGCTTTGCTTCCCCGTGAGGGTCATGGCTGCTGTGCTGTGTCTTCTCCCTTGGCACAGCCTATGCCTGGCCCTTCCTGTGTTGGGGACATTCCGCACAGGCCTGCCTGGCCTGCCCACAGGCGCTGTCTGAATGGCTCTACAGAGAGACCCAGTGTCTTGGCTCAGTTTGTCCACACAGCAGCCTGCTTGGTGAGCCCCTGACCACTTTTCTCTTGCCCTGCCTCACCTTCGCTACACCTTCACCCTGCTTCCCAGAGCCAGGTCACCAGTGCACAGTTCTGCCATATCAGCTTCATGCCTCTGGTTAGCATCTGCGGGCCCTGACTGTCCCAACGTAACCGTTTCCCTCTAGTAGACTTTCCCTTCCAGAGCATCAGAAGCATCTCTTCTTTGTTAGTTTGGTCCCTTATTTTAAAACCGGCACAGAACTGTCTTCCAGCATCCAAAGGGCTCAAAGGATAGAGGCTACACAAGACAGGAGGTGATAGTTGATGGCCATAGTTATAACAGTTCATGCTAATGTGATGACCACTTGGAGAAGACATTCATTCTTCCCCCAGCCCGAGTCCCCAACTCATGAGTTTGGTGAGACTGGGACCCCACACAGATGTTTGCAGGTGTGGGCAGAGGATGAGCTGATGAGGGCACCGAGTGTCAGGTAGGTGAGGCACAGGCCACCTGGCTGACATATACCTGCCATCTCCAGGGGTGGCTGCTCCTCACCCCAGCTGGCCACTGGCCTCTGTCGTCAAGGAAAGCAAGTATCCAGATTCCTGCTAACTTTCTGATGTAAAGATGGCCCATGGGTCAGGAAAGCATCTCCCGGGCTGGCGATGGCTCCTGGGCTTTTAGCTTGCTGGGGTGTTGAAGGCTCAGCTGGGAGGCAGACTCCCACAGAGACCGCTTGGAACCCTTCTTATAACATCTTGTTGGAGTTGCCTGCCACCATGCCCTGTGCTCTTACTACAGTTCCAGCACTTGGACTCATGCTGTGGCTCTTAAGTGTAGAGGCACATGGTTTGTCTGACCTGTTTAGCTGAGTTCCCTATAGCAGAGGATGCTCCTTAGTATCTGTCCTGTCATGTGGAGCATGGCATAGGACAGACAACAGGCTCTCGGGAGGAGCTCCTGGGTGGCTGTTGCTGGGGGCAGCAGCCTGGCTCTAGTAGAAGATGAGGTAGTGTGGTGGCCTTGTCAGGTCCTGCATGCAGAACTGACATCAGATCTGAGGACGCTGGAGAGACCGAATAGGCAGGGGCTGCACTGCCTGCCGACCCGTCCTGGAGCTTGTGTGAACAGAGTGCACCCGGCATTTCCTCTGGCAGGGCTTTCCCCTTAGCCCTTCCTGCTGGAGAGACAAGGCAATAATCAGGCGTCCACCCTGGGTTAGAATCCTCGACTGCATGTAGGTTGGGATCCCAGCCTTTATACAGCATCTGAAGTGCCAACCCTGCAGTTAAAGCTGAATATTGAGGTTAGCTTAGAAAAAAGATTCAGACATTAACATCTTTTGTCTTTAAAGAAAAATAACACGTGTGGTTGAGGTAGTTATACAAGGGAAAGCGTTGCAGCAGTGAAGTGGTCTTCATTTTGCAGCTGGAATGTAGATGGCTGTGAACATTTCTGAATCAATGTCATGATCTTGGAATCAGACTCGAGTTGTAGGATGCACAAGGGAGAGAGCTGGCCTGGCAGGATCTGTGCGGCTTGTCTTGCTTTGGGGTCTCAGGCTCCTGTGGACGGGATCGGCCAGCAGCAGAGTCACAGGAGACTCTGAAGTCAGGAAGCAAGCACGCACCCAGCGAGCACCGTGAGAGATGGCTGCCCTCCTCCTCCATGGCATAATCACGCCCGAGGATTATAAGAGCTTATGGACAGATGGAATATCTGGCTATGAAGCTCACCGGGCAGGCGAGAAAGCTGTAGTGGACAGAATTTCAGATCTCCTTGGATTTTGGGGAAGCTGTACCCTAGAGGCCTGACGCGTTGCCAGCATCTAGCGAGTCAGGGCCCTGGCCCTGGAGTGCCTCAGCGATATCCAGCCAGCACACAGCTGCTGTCCCTGCGGAGGGTGGTCTCCGAGTCTGCCGTAACTTTTGGCCAGTGGTTGGCAGAATAATTGAAAACAGATGCCCTCTCTGCCCCTTCTCTTGCTGCCTGAGTTACTGCCGATCAGCAGGAGTGCGTGATGGTGACCTCGCTTACAGCTTCCTGTGCCCACCAGTGCCCTGTGAGCCATCCCAGTCCTGAGCTCATAGAGCCATTGTGCTCCCTCCAGGACTGCAGTTCCTGTCATCTGCGGGGCACTGGGTAGTGTGTCTGGTACAAAGCAAAGGCCAGGGACAAGGGCTGACAGGAAACATCTCCCCTCTCAGCTCCTACTGCCCAGACTAGTAGCTCGTAATCCTAGAGGAAAACAAAGGCACCTCTCTCATGGTGGTGGTGACTTTCATTGCCAGATATGGCCCTGAAATAGGCTTGGATGGGATATGGAGCCCATGGTAGGTTCTGGACCAAAAGAGACAAATTGGACATCATAGTTAAATACAATTTGTGAGCTCTGGATCATAGTGTAAACCAGCAGAAATTTAAACGGAGTGAAGCAGACAAGGATGTTGGCTCAGTAGTCTAAGCACCTAGGCCTGACAAGCATAAGGTCCTGAGTTTGATCCCTGGTACCTCATGCTGTGCAGGCCCTGAACCTTGGGTGTGCTGTGTTGGTGACCAAAACTGGGTGTGGTGGAGTACACCTATAAATCTCAGTGCTGGGGAGGGTAAGATGGAAGGATCACTATGAGTCTGAGCTGTGTAGTGAGACCCTGTTCCAAAGAAATAAAAGATTTAAAAAAAAATTAAAGATGTCTTCATTGTACAGAGGCACATAAATATGTCAGGAAGAGATACATAAGTCATCCATAAATTATTAGAAAATTCTGCAGCCAAGTATCAGTTGGAGCAGATGTGGAAAATGTTCGCAGTCATCCCGCGGAAGTGATGGCTCATGTGGTCTGATGTTTCTGCATTCTCCTCTGTTTGAGAATTTGTGGTATGCACAGTATGAGATGTCACTTGCCCACTGAGAGTGCGCCGTGACCTGGCGGCCAAACAGCAGCACGGATGGTGCTGCTTCTGTGCCCTGGAGGCCAGGCCAGGCTGTCACCCACTGGCCACCCCGCATGCTGCAGCGACTCCCCGCCACCTCCCCAAGGTTGGCTTTTGTGCCTCAGTTTGCGTAGTTCCCAAGCAGAACTGAAGTGCATGGAATCTCCTGCAGCTGGAATTTTGAGCATTTTGTTTTAGCTTCAGGTTTTAGGAAAGAGCAGTAGTGCCTACAGTTGCCCAAGGCACTTGCCTCCCTTTCTCGAGGCGCCTTCCCTAGGAACTGCCTTAGGGGCACTGCATGATACTGTCTGCCTCGCTCCGTGAGTCTTCACACTGCATGTGTTTGTGGACTGGCTATGCCAGGACCTAGCCCTGGCAAAACTCTGTTCCCTTGGGATGTTTTGACACAAGCCCTAAAATAAATCATATTCCTATTTCAAGGAAAACAACTTCCATAACTTGGCTACAGATGGGTCAGAACATGCTGTGTGCTGCCCTCCACCCCTGGTTAGCGCTTAGTCTCTCTCCGTTTATTACCCTTCCTTTTCACTCTGTTAGTGTCAGCAGTGGCAGATTTAATAGCAAAAGGCACCCTCCTGCCCGCCTTCCCCAGCTGTGAAACAATGGAGCCTCATTTCTTTTCTTTTAAATAGTGCCCAAATGGGGTATTTCTGACCTCAAACTGCAGTTAAAAATAAAGCCTCACATGTTGTCATCCTGGAAACAACTGTCACACTCCCATCCACGGGGCACCGGAGGTGCTTCGGGCAAGGTTATGCTGGGGTGTGTGTGTGGGACTGGAAGTGCCACTTCTTGCCCTGGCAGCTCAAATACTGCAGAGGTAGGAGAGAGAATTCTTGTGGAGAGATTTGACAGGTGCCAAATGTGTGCTGTGGATGACACGTGTGGGGCAAACCCAGGCGCAAGACACTGACTCCAGCAGAGGCCCTCAAGGCTTGATGGATGACGTAAGGTGGGCTCCGAACCTGCACACAGAGGTGACCCTTTGAGAGAGGAAGGGCACTAAGCCGCTTCCCTGTACTGCTCCAGAGAAAGTCCCTCCCGAGGCAAGGAGTGCTGGGCTACTGCAGGTGCGAGTGTAGTGGGTGGTGGAGCCAGGGTCCTCTTGGCAGAAGCATGGCTGATTTAGGAGCCCAGTCCAATAGTGTTGACCAAAAGGGAGGCTGCAGGTCAGAGCCCCCGGCCAACACAGAGCTATCCACTGGCAGGTCACTGGAAGTCAACTGTAGGAAAGAGAGTGCAAGTGGGCATTGGGACATGGGATAGGCAGCAGGGGTGTGACCAGGTGCGTGGCAGAGGAGGAGCAGCAGCTCACTTTGGTCACTCACTGTAGGGCCTCTTTGAAAGAAGCTGGCATCATTCACCAATGCTGGGGTTTGCCTTAGTGTCTCCTAGAACACATGTTTTAGAACCTTTGAAAGCAAATTTACCTACCCACCCTTACTTGGTTAAGCTTTCAAGCAGTTCCTAAAGGCGGTGTTTCAGGGTGGGCTGCTCTCACACAGCGCTGTACTTCTGTGTCCAACATGGCCCTCGGGGTTCCTGGCAGGGGGAAGGACAACAAAAGGATGGAGAAATAAAGATAATACACCTGTGTGCAGGACGCTAAGGTTGGGGAAGGGAGGAGCTCCTTGTGCACCACAGTGCATTTGTTTACACACTGAAGAGGTCGAGGGGCCGGAGATGTAGCTCAGTAGTGCAGCGCCTGCTGGTAAGCGCTGGGCCCTGAGGTGATGTTGAGTGAAAGGAAACAGCACCTCGCTCACTGCCCGTGCTCACCGCCCGTGTCCCGTCTTTTCAGGGACTGCAACACCTGTTTGCTTGGGACACTGCCTGCCCTCGGGACGTTGCCAGGCACTCTGCTCTGTGCTCCCCACAGGAACATTCCCAGCTCAGCCGCTGCCAACACCATAGGGTACTGGGCGGCTTGGCCACTGCGCTTTCTCGGGCTCTGGAGGTTGGAGGTTCAAGGTCAGGGTGCGAACAGCTTCGCTGCCTGGTCAGGTCCCTCTTCCTGGTTCACAGAAGCCTGTCACAGGAGGTGGCTGCTTCCTGTGGTGGAGAAACCCAGCTGTGGTGTCACTTCCTTTGCTAGCCCATGCCCTGGGAACCCATGCTCATGTGTCAGCCAGATCCTCTTATCCCCAGGGTGACCTCCTAACACCAGTCCATCCGGGCTCAGGGCTTCAACACATATGTTTTTGGGAGCTGCCCGCACACATGGCTACTCATGTCCTCTCCCCTTGAGAGGAGGAGGTCACCTCTTGGTCACCTCTACATCATGAGGAGGATGCTGTAGGGAATGCTGGAACCAGAAATGTTACTGGCTTTAGGGCTGCAGTGCTGAAAATGTGAAAGTACTCCTGTGAAAGGAATCACAGTGTAAGGCAGGAGAAGCTGGGGGGACACCGGGAGGACAGGGCCCTGCAGAAAGTTCAGAGTCGCAGGTGTGACCCACACGGGCCAGGGCAGGGCCGCAGCAGGCACGGGGCCCCTGCTTCGTCCCCGTGCAGGCGGTAATGCGGTACAGCTGGCATTGAAAGGCGGCACACGCTTTCCAGGAGTTCCTGTTGTAGAATGTAAAGCTGGAAGAATCCTGAAAAACACCCCTCAACCTTGTTGAGTTAATTTTTAAAAAATTTAATTTTACTGGCACACTTTTGATATAGAGTTATCACATGCATCATAGGGATTTGTACTTGCACGCAGCGTGGCTTGAGTCTCCTCCCCCCAACACTTTAACCCTTCTCCCTTTCTTTAGTTACAAAGCTTTGTTTCCATTTTTTTTTTTTACTTCCACTCTTTTTCCCTTTCCCCTTCCCTCCTCCACCACTCCCGCATTCTCCTTCCCATTTGAATGTTGTTTTCCTGTTTTCCAATATCTGTCATCCCATCGTGGTCTTGATTTACCCTTTTGGCTTCTCACACAGAGAAACAACAAAATGTTGAAACATGTATGTCTCATTTATTTCACTAGGAAGCACGAAATAAGACCTTTCATTAAAGCTTCCGTTTACCTAAAAATGTCTCAGCTCTATTCTTCCTCATGGCATAGTAGCACTCCACTGTATATTAAAACTACATTTTATTTATTCAGTCCTCTGTGATGGGCACGGGACTACTGCCAACAGGTAGCTATTACAGATTGCGCTACTCTAAACTTGGCTGTGCAGACAGCACTGTGGTGTGCTGGGACCTCTAGTCTTACTTTTTTGAGGGATCTCCATACTG
This sequence comes from Myocastor coypus, assembly GCA_004027025.1. Lineage (NCBI taxonomy): Eukaryota > Metazoa > Chordata > Mammalia > Rodentia > Myocastoridae > Myocastor > Myocastor coypus. The sequence goes on along the minus strand of PVJA010017879.1, from coordinate 29,932 downwards.
ATTTCCACAGTGGTTCTGCCAGCCTGCACTCTCACCAACAGTGGAACAGGGCTCCTTTTCCCCACAGCCCCTCCAGCGTTTGTTATTAGTTGGTTTCTGGACGACAGCCATTCTTTCTTGGGGAAGAGATAGTATGTCTATGTTGTTCTAATTTGCATTATTTGAATGACCAGCGATGTTGAACACTGTTTCATGTATTTATCTGCCATTTGTATCTCTTCATCTGAGAAGTGTCCAGTCACTTCAGATGTCCATTTTTGCACTGGGTTTTTAAATGGGGGGGTGTCTTATTCTCTTGGAATTCCTTATGTATTCTAGCTATTAGTCCTTTGTCTGAGGAAGAGCTGGCAACATTGTGCTCCCATGCTATGAGTTGTCTCTTCACTCTGTTGGTGGTTTCTTTTGGTATGCAAGAACTTTTTAATAGGAGATCCCAGTCAATCCCCATTTTAATTTTAAAAGTTAAGATTTTAAAGGTAATTTTAAAAGTTAAGATTTTAAAGTTAATTTTAAAAGTTAAGATTTTAAAATGTAATTTAAAAATATTTTTTATTAGGTTGTTTCTTATTTTTTGCTATAATAGTACTGCATGTATAAGAGGGCATATTTGTAATATATATATACATATATATATGTGCATATAAATAGATATATCAACGTGTAGGACAGCGCTGGTGTGGCTTTTCAAGCTCTCAGTGAGGACAGGCAGCCCTCTGTGGCACACGTGCCATGGGGTCCCCACCGCCAGTCTAAGGTGTTGCTGAGGAAGGCGGCACGGGGCCTGCAGGGCCCTTCCTGCTCCCAGTTCCCGGCTCCCGGTGTCTGCTGAGCGCCCTCCCCATGCCCCCTGCCTCCTCTGCAGTGCCTACCTTCAAGCTCTACCAGCGGGCCAAGCACGTGTACAGCGAGGCGGCCCGGGTGCTGCAGTTCAAGAAGATCTGCGAGGACAGCCCCGAGGATGCGGTGGCGCTGCTGGGGGAGCTGATGTGCGAGAGCCACCGCAGCTGCCGTGACCTGTACGAGTGCAGCTGCCCCGAGCTGGACCGGCTGGTGGACACCTGCCGGTGAGTGGAGCCTAGGGCAGGGCTGGGACACATCCCTGGAGTGCTCTTGACACAAGCCAGGGACAGTAGCCCTGCCTTCCTCTCCTTTCTGTTGGTTTTTATTTTTTAAAATTTTTAGGAGTCATAATGGTGCCTAATGATGCTATTGCCCGCAGGGAGCTGTCTCATGCGTGGAGCACACGGAGCTTCACTTCAGCTTTTGCTCCTCCTCAGTGAGCGGCCTCCCATACATAACACTGGCCCTATTCTGTCCTCTGTAGGGCCAGAGGATTCCAGCCTGACTCTGTTCCATCATGAGGCTCCAAGTTTGGGTCTCACCGTGGCCACCTGGCTGGTCTTGGACTCACTGCAGTCCTCTGCCCCAGCCCTGAGCACTGGCGTTGTGGGCTTGTGCCCCCATAGCACTGCAGGGCAGACTCCCACGAGGGTGAGGGGTGCTTGGGGAAGGCCACTGCTCTCAGGCCCTGCCCTGCCCTGCTCTTGGTATTTTAATGATCGTACTGTTGCTGTGCCAGGCGTCATCATAGCTGTAGGTTCTCAGAGGCAGACCCTGCAGGGGGCCCTTGGAAGCAGGCTTGTCCTGCCTTCCAGGGTTAGCTGAGGCAATCTGGGGGCAAAGGGGACTGAAGAAAGCCCAGTGTGTAAACAGTCGATGGAGACAGACTCAGAAAGGGCTTCCTCGTCATCATGACAGAAGGGGGACAGCAGCAGCCCCCTCACCCCTGAGGTGTGGCAGTGGCCCTAGGAGACCTGAAGGGAATTGGGCCAGAGGAAGGTGCCAAGCTGCCCGCAGTTAGCAGCAGGGAGCAGGAGGCTGCTGGGCACCAGCTCATGCCACAGTCCAGGTGGGCACAGCTGGCACAGCGCCCAGTGCCCATCTGGGACTTGACCCCATGAAAGGAGAAGCACTGAGCCGTCAGTGTGCTCACTGGACACCATGATGCTTCCAGAGCTCGTCAGAACAGAGGCTCTCCTGACAGCACCAAGGGTGCCAGCAGCCAAGGGTTGCGCAAAGGGCAGCTATGGAAACCCAGAGAAGGGAAAGAAGGCTCACACAGGAGGAGCAGGGTGGGTGGGATGGAGCCACGTCCTCCTTACACAGCCCTGGAGGAGCCTGGCTAGCTGTCCTGCCCCAGGATGGGCCCTCGCTCTTGGCAGAAGAAGAGGACAGGTGCACCCAAGAAGCACAGGTGTCGGCAAGAGGAAGAGGGGGAGAGGACCACATGGAGGGGCAGTGGAAGCGCATCAGGGAACAGAAGACGGGTGGCCAAGGTGGCCCGGGGTCTGCTGTGGGGAGAGAAGTGGCTACAAAGGCGGGAGGTAGTGGGAGCCATTCCACAGGGGCCTTGGATGGTGGCTTGTGCCAGGGAAGGGACCGTGCTGAGAGCCGGGGCCAGACGTGCCTTGGAGGAGGATTCGGGACAATGGCTGAAGAGGAGGAGGACCCAAGAACTCTTCTGGGGATTCATTCTCAGGAACTCGGTTTCCTTGGCAGCCACATCTTCGGCAGCCCTTCTTCCAGATGCTGGGGCAGACGCACCCCTCTTCCGAAGATCTTCGAGCAGGAGAATGGGTGAAGGACTTGAGCTGGCTCCAGGATGTTTGGGCGGGAACCTGGCTGCAGCACAGCCTGGCCATTCCCGCCCTCCTCCCAGTCCAGGCCTCCATGCAGCCGCTCTCAGAGCTGGCTGTGCCACCTGGCCTCGAGGATTGATGTTGGAGGCCTCCGCTGTCATCGCCCACAGCGCTTGTGTACTGGGCAGACTCGGCTGGGCAGGGGCCATGGTCTGGGGGGCACACAGGCTGGCTGGCCTCGGGGCTTTGAGTCCAGCTCCAATTGTCTGTGTTCTGAGCTCCGGGAACCTCCAGTTTCTGCTCGGTTCTAGCTTGCATAGGCCTAGCCTTTAAGAAAACTTGTGCCTGGTGAAGAGTCTGTGGCTGCCCCCTTTGTCATCCTTTCTTGATGGCAGCAGGGTGTTTCTGCCTGGACCGTCTGTGCCTGAGGTATTAATCTTCAGAGAAGAACCCAGGCGCGTCTGCGTAAGGTGCCCGTCCCCTTGCTGTGGTGGCTTTGTTCAGAAACCCGTGGCCGAGTACTTTGGTGGGTTTCTACCTAGCCCATCCCCAGACAGTGGAACATCCCATGTTGAAAGATTCTCTCTGGCAAGTTGCAAGTGTTGCCTGGGAGAGTTCCCTGGTCCCTAAGCTCTGCATGTTGTCTCTGAAGAGCAGATAACACCTACAGTGCTCTGCCAGCTTGGTGGTACTGGGGAATGTGACAGAGCCTGCACCCAGGATGCTCAGGACCATAGCCATGGGATGCAGAGCACCACGAGGCCTTCTTCCTGTGTGACTCTCCCGTGGACAACTGTGGGTCGTTAAGAGCAGCCGTGTTGTCTTTTATGTGGATGTTTGAAAAGTGAAAGGGCAGCAAGGGAGCATACAGAAGGCTGTAAAAGAGGAGGCAGAAGGAGCATCTCTGGGGGGGGGCAGGAAGAGGAGCTCGGCGAGGCTGGCAGCACACTGGCCTGGGCCCAGGTGGCTCCCTGGCACTGCATTTCAAGTGCTGGTCTGGTGTGGCTATGTGTGAGAAGAGACGTGGACACGAGGTGAAGGTGTGCACAAGGGCTGGTCACCCCGAGAGACAGCAGACTAAGCAGGATGGCAAAGTGGGCTCAGGGGAGCGCGGTCCTAGGCCATCTCACCCCCCCCTCCCTGCACCTAGGTGGCCTCTTGAGCTTCTGGTTAGCTCCAAAGGTTTCTTAGAAGCTCTTGGTCTGGAAAGAGAACTCCGTGAGTGAGGACACAGAACTGCAAACCTGCGGCGCCCAAGACAGTAGGTGCAGGCGCGCCTTCCCTCAGCTGTGCCAGAGACACAGAGCGCTGAGGTGGGTGGAGGAGACGCAGACATGGCCAGGGCCGGCTGGGAGGGAGTGGGCTCAGAACCCCCGAGCAGGACCGCGAGGCAGGAAGGAAACTGTTCTCATCGTTGGGCTGCTTGTTTTTCCTTTTGTTAAATTAAGTTAATGTTAGAATTTTATGTGAACTAAAATAATGAAGGAAAAACTGATGTTTGCTCAATTATAAAGTCTCTTGTAAATGAACAAAAGGTGAGTTTAAAGAAATGACTACATTTCAAAGATTTACTGAGAAAATTTTGAAATCAAATCAGTTAGATGTGAGACAACTCATTTGTTACCAGTTCCCTGAAATTTGCTTAAGTAAAAATAGTGAATGCTTTTTATTTCCATTTTGACACTTGTTGAAATCGAAGAAGATTCATCACTATATTATTATTGCTCAAGCTGTTAAGGAAGATGCATAACAATTTTGATGGACTGACTATGGGCACAAAAGTCAGTTTGCTGTGTCTTCTGCCCAAGTCTTCTCTTGGATTTGTTGTCCTGGGCCCTTTCTCCTGATGTGGAGGCCGAGCAAGTCCATAGCCATGATCTTCCCTATGGCCGATAGCACCTGCCCCCTTGGCGAGAAGAGGGGCTGGGCCACGGAGCTGCCGTAGGGGCCGCTCTCTGCACCCAGGGGTCCCACTTACTGAAGCTCGGGACAGCAGCTGCCCATGAGTGGCCTTTGGTGGCTGCCACTCCTCAAATCGACCTGGAAATGGGTTTTCCTGTGCTTTCCAATTCGAGAAGCATCACATCCTGTGGTTTCCGTAGTCCCGGCCTTCTGAACGTGATGTTTGTGTCCTGACCATGAAAACCATAAGAATGTTCTGGAAGCTGTTTTCTGAGATCCTTGCCAGTGTCCAGAGAATACTGGGTATCTCTTCAGGTGAAACATATACTACTAGCTCCTTATATGTCTATATGACAGACATTTTTATATTTTAAAACAAACATTTGTTAGAATCAGATGCCTGGCTTCTCTCTGGTGTAGAGGGATGCATAGGCCCTATTGCTAAATTCACAACCTCCCAGAGCAATCTAATATTCATTCCTGTAATGAATGAATTTTCACTTATTTTGAAATAAGTGAAATTTCACTGCAGTAGAAGGTGCGATTCCTACTTCCCTCTTCCTGGTCTTTCTGGGTCTCTTCCCTTTCTATTTATTACTCATACCCCTTGGAGACTTCCCAGCAGGGCCTCTGAGGCAGGGTTCCTCTCTCTCTTGCCCTAACTCAGGCTCACAGTCTCCATCATATACTGGGCACTTCAGGGCTGCTTCTGTGACTCTTGCCTTGTCTCTCCAAGGTACCACAGCTCAGGAGGTGGATTTCCAACATTGTACCACTCATCAGAACAAGTTCCAAGTGGGGAAAGTTTGGCCTTGTCCATTTCACCTGAGCTACTTTCCTGATGGGCTGGGCTGAGTTTCTCAGTGTTCTACCTCCTGCGAGTTGCCTCAACTTGGACCTGGCCTCTGCTTGGGTGTGTGTGGCCCCAGCAGCTGCAGATTTAGGACCACAGTATGCGGGCTGCATGTGGGGCTCAGAGCTCTGAGGAGTTTGGCCCATGTGGTCGAAGTGCCCAGTGCACTTTGCTCTGCAGTGGGCAACGTGGGAATGGAGCCAATGGGACAGAGTGAAAACTTCACCCAGAATGACTTCTGGCCTTGGCTCCCTGGCAACTGGGAGGCTCTGGGGAAAACAGGCCTTGTGAGGCCCACTGCTATGGGCCCCACAGCCCCATGAGGAACAATGCCCTGTTTGCTGTAGGTTCAGTTTTAAAACCACAGTCTTCAAAAATTGTTCGAATGACAGATTGTGAGACAGCTTGGCCAGAAGTCCAGCAAAGCTCAGTGAGCTTTGCCTGGAAAACAGCACAGCCAGGGGCCCAGGGGACCCAGGGGCACCTTACCCTTCACACGGAGTCACAGCTGCCCTGGATGTCTAGATGTTAGGATCTTTTAGAGAAGAGTCAGGGATATCTCAGTTTTTCCACCCATTTCCACAGTGGGAGATAGTGTTGGATGAGGCTGCATAGAAGAACTTTTACTGTCAATGAACAAAATTAAACAAACCCCCTGCCAGGCCAAGAACTCAGAATCACTCCTGAATGCTGGGGCCGGAACTTTTCGGTATGACCGGCAGGAGTTTGCACGCTGTGCAGCTACTAAACTGAAATTTTGAGAGACAGGAAGAGCTTACAAAACTTTCTTTGCTTGTAAGAGTTTTCCCCCACTTATTTGAAGCATCTATTTTCATGAGAGTAGCCTATTTTCATAAATAAAACAGATGATGGAAAAAAAAACAATATGAGTATCACAGAGGGGAAACAGAGTCCTGGAGCGGAAGGGATGCTCTACTGAGATTTTCCAACAAGTAAAATAGCTCATTTCAGTGGAAAAAAAGGAACAAACTGTACTAAATTATGCAGTTTTTAATCTGCTGCTAATTGGGAGTAAATTCTGTTAGCAGGAGCTAATTGGAAGTCTATGTTAGCTTCTGTTATTGAAGCAAGTCACATTTTTTACACTGAATGGTTCTGGTACGTTGTATAGGGCCTTTCACTTGGGTTTGGCTCTTAAGTTTGAATCTGCCTGGTTGGTGAGGACTAAAATTATCTGCAGAGCCAGGGCCCTCTCCTCCTGGCAAGCTGAGGCAGTCATCAGTCAGCTCCAGAAGGTGCAGGGGAGACGCGTAATTCCCCTAGGGTTTACGCCCACCTGCTAACTTAGAGTTCAACAGGCCGTGTGCTGATAGAGTTCTTCAGAGCTGTCCAGGTCTTTCTCTGCTATGCAGGGGTCAGGACCCATGGTCCCTCAGTGGTTGGGCAAGTGTTGCATAGCTGGCTGTACCCCAGCCCTGACTGAGTCTGGTGACACAGCTAAGGCTTCAGATGCAGCGGCAGGACCAGGGGCTGTGGGCTCAGCTCCACGCTACCAACTGTGCCCGAAGCATCTTCCTTTCCTCCTCTTGCTGGCTTCCTGCTGGCTGGTACAAAGGTCCTCCAGGGGCTGCACTCAGGATTCAAGATGCCAGGGATTATGGCCAGGGCCATGACACATGGCTGCTGCCGGCCATTGCAACCTGGAGTCAGAACTGGGGACCAGCGTTAGATGTAGCGAAGAAGCACCAAATCACGTGCACTTGTCAATGCCCAGAGCTGTCCAACGGTGCCCCAAGCCCCCACACTGTCGCCCTAGACAGGCTATGCATTCTCTGACAGCAAGCAGCCACTCTGTCATCTGTGCTAATCTCTTCCTCTCTTTGCAGGAGGGCCGGAGCGCAGGGCTCGCGGCTCACCGGTGCAGGATGGGGCGGCTGCACAGTGTCCCTGGTGCGAGTGGAAGTGCTGCCTGGTTTCCTGACCCGGGTGCACGAAGCCTACTACCAGGGGAGTGGGTGTGGTGCGGCGCCTGGGCAGCACAGCCTGTTTGCGACCAAGCCTGGAGGTGGGGCTCTGGTTTTCCTGGAGGCCTGAACAATGTCAAAAATCTCTGAGAAACTATTTAGGGCATTTAGGAACTGGCAGGACTTCCTATGCCGCAGTAAATTAACCTTGTCTCTGTTTTATATTATGATGAATGGTTGCTATTATCAAGATGCATTTCCAAAATCGGCTGAAAGCCCTCTGTACTTTATAATGATTATTTTTCCATCTTAAAATACATTTTTTTCTTTTAATTTTTTACCAATATGTGCCAAGGTTAAGCTTGGACAGATGATTTACTAAGATTTATTGGTCTGGGATTTTAAGATGAATGGTGGAACACACTAATACATAGATTGGACTTGAATTAAACACACTGCTGGAATTAAAAGGATCCAACCTATTCTTCAATGGGGCTCGCTGCTGGTTTCCCTTCACAATTCCTCCTCTGGCTTGTGGTCCTCTGTGGCTGCTGCCGCTGACGTCGCCGACGCCAATTCCCTGTGCATCTGAGACTCTCTGTGCTGTGGAAATGATACATGATTACGGATTTGTAGATTTTCTTCACTGTCTGATGCCTAAACATGAGATTTCCCCATTATTAAGAATGTAAGGATCACCCTTTGAAAGGTCAGATTTAGGGGAAAAAGTCAAGGCTCATTCAAAGCTTTTTAAAAAAGTGATACCATTTTCCAATCTTTTGAATCTATCACTCGATAGAGGAACAAGGAATTAGTGTGATGGTGACTCAGAAAATTTTGTTTATTGATGGAACTGACTTTCTGCCCACTCTACCCTTCTCCAAACACCCCTCTGCTCCTGTGCTGGGAACCCCCACTATGCTCATGCCCACTCCCTGTGCATGGCGAGGCTCATTTGTGTGTGTGGACCAGTGTGTAGCCAGTGTACAGGTGTATGGGTGAAAAGTTTGACATGGACTGAGCTTGGTAATCACGTTGGTGGGCACATACATGCATTTGTCAAGAGTGGACAAAAAAATCGGCCACATGGTGATGGTGAATGAATGACTTCCCTTGGGGACAGGCTACAGGAAGCCCTTTTTTTTTGGTTACACAGTGACTCAGTCCAAAAGGTGTTGGTGTTTGGCTGACATACCGAGGTAACAGAGACAGCAATGCATTCGTGATCTGAGTTACTAGACAACTGTTACACTTTTCGGTGATTATGTCCCCTCACTAACATGCAACTTAGACTGGGCCTCATCTGCTTAAGCTCAGTTTCAGAGAGGCTGAGGCAAAGGTGGTTGTTACATCTCTGAAAAAACAACAGTCATGCCAGGAAGCCAACAGTCAATTTCAACAAGCTTTTATTAGTACAAAAGCTGGCACCTGGGAAAGTATAAGTCTAGCTTGTTGGAAATATTTTCAGTCTTTAAACCCAACAATCCAAGACTTGAATTATTTAAATTTATAGTCCTTTGTTTCTTTAAATCTGTAGCCATTTTCCAAAAAGGATTTGCAGTTGGAATACAATTCTTGAAAGATGCCTGTATCATTATAAAATGCTACTTGTCACTGCCTCGGGACTTTATTTGTATTCCACCATGTGACTCCCTTCTCACGTGGAGCAGCATGTGAGTGTGGGTGCACTCCCATGGACTTGGCAACTCGAGAGGAGAGGGCTGGGGATGTAGCTGGGGTGCAGCACTCTCCTCGCCTCTGCATTGGCCCTCGGTTCTGCCCCCAGCCCATTTTAAGCTAAAGCTTAACTGTCCACCTTGATTTCTGACTTGGAAAGAAGGACCGTGTTTTAGCGCCCCCATCCCTAGGAACTATGAAAAACATCTAAAGTGTCTGGAAGGACAGGGCTGGGTGGTTGGACAAACACTCTCTGCAGAAAGTGGAGCCTGAGTGGAGCCCTGAAGGGTGAGCAGAGCGGAAGCAGGGAGGACGCACAGGGCTGAGCAGGGCCAGGGCATTGGCTCGGCAGCCGGCTCTGCAGAGGGCTCTGTGGAGGGAGGCCTGTTGTGTCGCGCTGGGCTGGTCCCAGCCTGGCAGCACGCAGCCAGCTCTGGAAGTCTGGCAACATTCAGAGCCTTGTACAGGTGGGTGGCACAGGGCCCTGTCTGCTTGGAAGTGCATTCAGTGTGGCCTGAAGTATGTTCATGGCATTCATCAGAGACTGCGACATTGATGTGGCCTGCAGTCCTGCAGCGCAGCTTGAGAGAGAGCATACCTGGCCTCCTGCCCATGAGCCTGGTCACAGGCATTGCTGTCCCCGTACCCCCCAGAGGTCTCTGGGACACAGACCCTACCACGGAGCACTCAGCGCTCAAGGTTTGCAGCACATGTGCACTGCAGCATGTTCTGGCTTCTAGTATCTCTGCGTCCAGATCTGTATCTGTAGTTGGAAAGGCAGACCAAGAACAGTGGGACAGAGTATTTTCTTGTGGGAGTATAGAATAGGCTACAAGGGCCAGCCAAATAGCTCAGTGGATTAACGCTCCTGCAAGCAGGTGCAGGGACCAGGTGTTTGATCCCCAGGCATTTGGTGTGGGCTGTGCCCCTGGGGCATGCTGAGACAGCAGTTGAGACTGGATGTTGTGGCACACACCTATAATCCCAGCTCTTGGGAGGCTGTAAACAAGGTGGATCACTATGAGTTTGATCTAGTAGTAAGACCCTCAACACCCTGTGGACCCTTCCCTAAATACAAAAAAAAAAAAAAAAAAGAAAAGAAAAGAATATATAGGCTGGGGAGATAGCTTAGTAGTCTAAGTGCCTGGCTGGCAAGCACAAAGACCCAGGTTCAATCCAGGTATGGAGGTGTACACCTGTAACCCCAGCGCTGGGGAGGCTGAGACAGGAGGATCACTATGAGTCTGAGCTGCATACAGATGAGACCCTGTACCAAATCAATAAAAGATTAAAAAAAAACCCTAAAAATAAAAACAGTCTGTTTAACAGAACCGTCTCAGTGCTTCATCAGTTTTTGGTCACTTTCTGGCCCCTGGAGGAATTGGATGCAGCCTGATTTCGACCTGTACTAGCAAGCAAGAGGTGGCTTACATCTGACATCGGACTGTCCACCTGCTGGCCGGCTGTCCACTGCCTTGTCCAAGCTCTTACCTGTGGAAGGCAAGAGGCCTTCGGGCTTAAGAGGACTGCGCAGAAGGCAGGAGGAGTGAGGAGAGGTGGGGAGGGTCGCCCCTCTTGGCTTCTCACTCAAAGTCCTGCCCTGTGCTGCTTTTCTGTGGATGCAGGGCCTGCACCTCAGACCCAGCTGTTAGCCCAGCCACACCCCTGCTGAGTTGGTGCTGAGGAGGAAGAGACAGGTGCGGCCCCCAGTACCTCCCCACTCATTTTATGCTCAGCCTGCACATGAGGTCTTTAGTCACACAAACTATCCCTGGCCAGAAGCAAGGAATGGAGCCAGTGAGCATGGAGTTGTCACTAAAGATGTAAAGAAGAGATTATTGCACGTGTGCAGGCGGGAACTTGGGTGAGGCCATGGGTTACTGAAGCTAGAGAGAGAATTCTCAATTTTCAGGAAGGAAACCTACCAGTCTATGCAAGAACTTCTCAAAGTCCTTCTGAACGTCAGCATGTTTCTTGGCGGCCTTTGCTTGGAGTCTAACCACAAAATAAAGAAAATCAGTAATCAAACTCATTGTCCTTATATCATGTAGCAATCAGCATTTGCAAAGAGTTTATTTTTTAATATTTTTTTTTCTTGTTTCAGAACTTTTGTTTGTTTGTTTATTTATTCTTATGGCCGGCTCAGCCTGCCCTGAGGGCAGGGCCGGTGCAGCATGTGGTGCCGGGGATCGAACCACGGTCCCTGCAGCCGCCCAAGCTTTCCTAAGCAGGCGCTTTAGACCACTGAGCCATCCTGCTGGGCCCCTGCAAAGAGTTTAACATGCTGTGCATTCGGTAACATAGCACCTGTATTAATTCAGTTACCCTTACAACAACCTGAGGATGCAGGAGCTACTTTTATCTTATTTATCAGTGAGCAGGCTCAGTTACTCTTACAGCTGCCCGTGGGCAGTGTGAACCCAGGCCCTGGGACTCAGCTCCACCCTCTGTGGACTCTCCCCAGCAGGAGAGTGGCTGTGTGGTTGACACCCAAGAATCAGTTTACGTGATCCCACCCACTAGGCTTGGCTTGGATGGTGAGGATAAGACAAAAAAGCAAGGGGAAGATGCAGAGGCAGAAAGAGGAGGTGGAGGAAAGGGCTCATTTAGGGCACGGGCTCTCTAGGTAGAGAGCATCATGGTGAGAGGCCAAGGAATCTGTTCTGGTTCCTATCCACGTCTTCATCCAAGAAATCTCTGTGAAGGAGCTGAACCCAGGTAAGGGAGGGTTCTCTCTGGAGATCTTAGGCTGAGGGTTGGGTGGGAGGCCAGGGGAGGCAGCAGGAGAGATTGGGACAGGATGCAACACTGTAGAGAGAAACAGGGATGAGGGAAAAAAAAAAAAAAAAAAAAAAAAAAAAAAAAAAAAAAAAAAAAAAAAAAAAAAAAAAAAAAAAAAAAAGAAAAGAAAAAGAAGAGTAAAAGAGGGTAGGCAGCGCTATAGATTTTGTTTTGGTTTGTGTCTAGATGTCCCTCCAAAGCCTCATGCAGGCATGGGATGGGCTTCTAGAGTTTTTGATTGATTTATAGTCCAATGCTGGGATTATGGGTGTGAGCACTACACCTGTCCTGGAGTGGATAGCTTGCATACAGTATAAGGGAGGGAAAGAGGCTGGCTCTCTGCTGTTCCTTCCTTTTTGCTCTTACTGCTTTCATTGTTTTCTGCCGCCATGAGCTGTTGCCTTCTGCCATGTGCCACCCTGCCTTGGAGCCAGCCCACTGTGGACAAAACTGTGAGCTAAATAAACCTTTCCTCCATTAATTTTGGGTATTGAGTATTTGGGCCCAGCAACAAGAAAAAAGTAACCAAGACAAAATTTGGTACCAGGTGTGGGGTCATTGTGATACTTCCTGGCCATGTGGCTTAAGAGCCTTTGTAATTAACTTGGAAATTTTTTGAGAGACTAGTTAAAGAGACTGCCCACGTATGGAGTAAATTATATTAGAGACTCTCGTTGGAGCCTGGAAAAATCAGAGTACCAATGGAAATGCTGCCAGTTCAAATGTAGGCTTCAACTGAGAAAAACTACATTGGCTGCTGTGCTTTGGCAGAAACTTGGTCTGCATTTTGCTCGTGTTTAGAGATACTGCCTGGTGGAAAAAGAGAAATTTCAGTGAGGTCTACCATTGGGGTGGTGGCACAGTTACCAGTGAGAGCTTGTGGCCAGAGGGTGGGCATTGGTCTATAAGGATGAAACAGAGGAGAATGCCGTTGTTAGGAACAAGACAACAGAAAAGTGAACCAAAGCGTTTCACATTTGAAACACAAGAGATCTCTTTTTCAGTTTTGCTATGCCTTTTAAAGAGTTGATGGGAAGCAAGGGCTGTGACTATCCTAATTCTTTTTTAAAATTTTTATTTATTATTTTTTTTCTTGTTTTAGAACTTTTATTTGTTTGTTTGTTTATTTTTATGGCGGGCTCAGCCTGCCCTGAGGGCAGGGCTGGTGCAGCATGTGGTGCCAGGGATCGAACCGTGGTTCCTGAAGCTGCCTAAGCTTTCCTAAGCAGGTGCTTTAGACCACTGAGCCATCCTGCCAGGACCCTCCTAGTTCTTTTAATATGCTTTTAAATGTCACTTTTATGTATATTTGTAATGAGGTTAATCAAAGTATTGGGTTTTAACTTTCAATTTTGGTCATCCTTTGAATATTTTGGTTTTTGGTGCAGAAATGAGTATAAAAATTATATATGTGTAATTGTAATATTAATTTAAATCAGAATAGACCAAGATGTGTTAACTTTTCACAAATCCTCCACTAACAAATAGTTTAAGAAAATGAGTATGGTTGTCAAGTTGACCGGAGGTGGATTGTAGTGGACTGACAGCTGGTGTTCACCTTGCAGCACACTGCTGAGCTGACTCAGCATACACTGGGTGTGGGACGCCTGCCTCAGGACTGTTGCCAGCTGCCTGAAAGGCTGGAGGCTGGAGAAGGCTGGAGGCTGCTGGGGAACCTGTTCGGAAGCTGCTGGTTCTCTCGGGCTGTTCTGCTGGAGGCCCTTGTCATGTGGGCTTGCCTGATGACCTCAGCTGTTCTTGTCAGAGAAGGAGCTCGGGACCTTGTTGTCACTGAGCATGGCCGCCAGTCCCTTTGGGGGAGCTGTGGTCCTCACTTTGAACATGGCTTCCTGGCTCCAGAGGGGAAGACAGCACACTGCTCAGTCTCCTGGAGAAGCTTGTCTCATTGCCTTTCCTGATAGGCACTCGGCCATGCTCATCTGTGGAGGAGCTCAGCACCTCGCTGTCACTAGGGCGGCTGTGGGACTTTTCACGGAGCTCTGGTTCTTACCTTGAGCTTTGCTTCCTGGCTCCAGTGCAGACCTCTGGCACTGATCCTTCATCCCACTGGCACAGACTTTCTAGCTTCCACTGCTGGCCTTCGGGCCTTTCCACTGCAAATCCATGAAACAGGCCTGTGTGAGACATTGTCATGGGCTCTAGGCCTCCACTTGGGGGAGGCATGGTCATGGGCTCTAGGTTTTCAGCAGGACTCATGCAGGTCACTGTTGTGGGATCCAGGCCCTCAGCTGGATTCTTTGGTCTTTACTGTGTAGACAGATTTCCTCCACTCTTTTGTTACATGATTCGTTGGCTATTATAATCTTGTAAAATATGTTCTACATTGTACTGTTCCCTTTGCAAGATCCCCAAACTATGACAGATTTCATTGAAGTTTTCAAAGAAAGCACTGACAAATTCTTTTGCAGGAAACTGGTAGAAAGGAAAAGTTTCTGGAGATGCCACACAGTCCTCACTGAGGCAGGAGTCTGGATGAGCTCAGCCCCACAAAGGCCCCTCCTGGGTTTCCTCAGCGTTTGGCCTGGGGGACTCTGAGCGCACTGGGAGGTGCCCATGGGAGGACTCAGTGTGCTGCGGTGGGCTGAGCTGGCACTCATTGCCTCTCTGCCCCCTGTATCTCCTTCACCTGGGTCTGCTCCAGGCTCCCTGCCCTTTGGGGCTCCTGTCTGTCCCATCAGGCACACCTCAGGGCCGGCTGTCGCCTCTCACTGTCTCTACCCACTGGTCAGCGGCCTGCTGGCCTTTCTCTGCAGTGCCTCTTAGAGTCTCCTGGAGGTGCATACCCTCAGACTCAGTTTTATCTCATCTTGTCACAATCACTTGATTTTCCTACCTGTTCCTCGAGGGTCCCCCGTATAAGTAAAGGTTTCGCAAGACGTAGGGCACATGCCCTTCGTCTGTGTGCACTCAAGGTCCCCGGATGTTCACACAACTTTTCGGTATCGCTATAATTACCCTGCCCCCCTTTCTCTCTGAGAGTCCTTTCGGAAGATGACAGGCGGAGTTCAGGTGTGGGGCCTACTGTTTCACAGCCCCCAGGGGTCCATGAGCTTGTCCTCTTCATGCTTACACTGTGCACCCTCGTGTAAGCCACCACACATGCTCAATGCTGGGCCACCTTGGCTCCGGTGGGTTGGAGTACCAAAACTTCTGGGTGTTGCCTGGAGTCAGGCCTTCCCGTTTAGGGTTAGGGACCAGATAGCCGAGTGATGAGCCTTCCGGTGCAGGGAGAGGTAGGATGCTGAGGGGCCGGTGGGCCTTCTTCCCGCGACCTGTGGTACTAGGTGGGATCACAGAGCCGTCAGTGTGTGGCCACGTGGCTGGCCACGCCCTGTCTGCCGGCCCAGTCTGAGGGCTGTGCTCATCCTATGCCCGCTCTGTGTGCACATAGGAGCACGGGAAGTGGGTGAGCCTGGGTGAGCCCCAGTGCTTTATGTTCACCTTTTTTTATAGTCCAATTTATAAAATAAACAAGTTAAACGAGCCCAGTGCTCCTGGGAACAAAATGTTTGGAGTGTTGGGGAGGAGGCTTCGGGGCTAGGAGGGGGTGTGGACAGAGCCTGGGGAGGCTGGCCCAGTGGGTTGTTTTTCTAGTCTAAGTGGTCCAGTGGTGGGCACCTTCCTGGGCAGGCGTGGTTATGGGTTTCCTTCCCAAAGGCCTTGAGCTTAAATCTCATGGCTGGGGAGTAAAATTAGATGATAATGACGTCCAACAATTAATTAAATTAGTAGGGTAGGTGATGTTTTGAATTAAACAATGTAAGGTAATTGTGGGTGAAGTGTTAATAGAAACCCTGTTTGCAGATAGTCTGGGTGATGTGTTTTTACATAATAAGCCCAGTGTGATTTTGTGTAACACGTTTGTTTGATTAACAATGTTTTTGAGGGCTACAAAACCAAGTAAGAAGCAAACCTTTTAACCTCCTTGTTAATTTGCTCCTGTTGCTGTCTTAAGAATTTCATTTCTTCATTAATCCTTTGCATTTCTCTATAAAATCAAAGTTCAGAGTTAGATTTTTAAAAGAAGACTGGTGATGCTAGGTGGGGAAAGGAAACAGGACAACATTGTGCAGAGCTTTCCATGTGGCTAAAAGGCCATCCAGACCCACAGGGAGGGGAGAGGGGAAGGAAAAGGAAAAGGAGAGGAGGGGGAAAGAAAGGAGGCCAAGTTTTTGTGAATGAGGAGGAGAGGGGCTAAAGGGAGGGGGATGGGGAAAAGGAGACCAGTTCTGTCATGTACAGGTACAAGTTCTCTGTGATAAATGTGCTCATTATGTACATCTCAAGTGGACCAAGAAAACCTGACTAGAAAAAAAAGCAACCAAGCAAAATAGAAACAGAACAGTCCCTTCCCTCCCATGGCTCCTCACATGCGAGTCCCCTTCAGAAACACAGGCTGAAGGGGAGCATGGCCTGGCTCCACCTCGGTGCTTCTGTGAGGGTGGCCTCCAGTGGGCATGTGAACCTCCCTGGGGCCTCACCGGGCACCCAGGAGCAGGGTGAGTGTGTGTGTGTGTGTGTGTGTGTGTGTGTGCGCATGCACATGTGTGTGCACGTGTGTGTGAGTGTGCATGCGTGCACATGGGCTGCTCTACCTCTTCTATGCGCTCCAGGGGCTGAGGGTACCCGGCTGTCCCTACAAGCCAACAAGACCTGTCAATCAGTACCTGGATGCCATGGACAGAGGAGCTGGATCCTGTCAGTTCTGTGCTCATGAGTGTACCATTTCCTTCTAAGCCACCCCTAACTCTCTAGTACACAAAAGCACCCCGAATGAAGCACAACACATGGAAAATGTTCCTTAGGACACATCTGGGAAAGGCCCTCCCTGCCTCGGCTCCTTTGATGCCAGCCCAGGTTTGCCTCCTGCATGGGGGTCTTGCTTCGAGCCCACCCTGCTGCTCTGGCATGGCTCAGGGCTCTGTGACAGGGAGGTAGAGACTCCTGTCCCCTCAGAGCCTGGCCTCTCCTGCTGGGATGCGCTCTGCGCTCTCCTGGTTCCCTGGCCCCACACATGTCCTCAACACCTCCTGAGAACAACCTCAGGATCTCTAAGGACTTCAGCGACAGCTCCTCTTACCAATAAACAAGGAACCAGGCTAGAGGGCTTCTGCAATACTGAACCAAAGTAGGACAGCAACTTACATTCTGAAGTTCCTCTGGTTGATCGCAAATTGTCTCTTTGCCTCCTTTATAATGTCGCAGTAGGTGGGAGCAGGTGGCGTGCGGACCTTCTGGTTAAGGAAAAATCTCAGTGGCCAACCTTGGGGTGCAGTAGGCGGAAGGAGACCTCGAGGCCTGAGGTCCCAAGTGGGAGCGGAGTGCCTACCTGGAGCCCCCGCCTCACCCCGTCCCTGGATTTAACAGTCTCATCAGTTCTGTAATTATTTGGGGTGTGTGTGTGTGTGTGTGTGTGTGTGTGTGTGTGTGTGTGTGTGTGTTTAAAGCAGCGACTTGTTAAATGTAATAGTTGAAACTCTGCTGCCCTTTTGGTAGCCTGGCTTCAGCATGTCGCATACCCCGAGGACCTCAAAGTGCAGAGTGCTGGGCTGTGCGGTCACCTCGGTCACCGGGTACTGCCTGCTTCAGGGGAGCATGCAGGGCAGGAGGCTGTGGGGCCTTGCTGTCACAGGCCGTGCTGTCACAGGCTGCACTCCAGGCCGTGGCTTCCCAGCAGCCACAGTCTGTGTCTCTAATGCAGGCCTCACATGCTTGTGTCTGGCTGGGTGGATTCTTCCCCTTGGAAGTAGCAGTTGGCAAACAAAGGCCTCAAGGAGGCAGATGCTCAGCTCAGGGTACAGTGGGTCCTACTGTTATCCAAAGACAAAGAAAAATGGTGATGGTGAGGGGCGGGGAGCAGGGAGCGGCTGGCACTGCGCATGAACATGAGGCTCGGAGCAGGGACAGGTGAAGACAGGAGGGTGACCTGCTACACCCGCAGCCCTTCCAGAGGCTTCCAAAGAAAGCTTCCGCGCCTGGTCACATCCACACCCATACAGACACCTACACTCGGTTCTCTGTGGCCAATCACGGCCAAGCTGTGGGAAACACTTCCTGTGCAGCAACAGACAAACCAATACAGAAAGTGTCTCAGTGCACACAGTGAGCCTCACTGTTTCCTAAGGAAGAGTGAATCTCGCCCTTTGCCCCAAGGTGGACCACCCTGGAGAGTGCCATCCCAAATGAGACGGACCAGGCGCAGGAAGGAAGCAGTGTATGACCTGGCCTTCCTGTGGGCTTTGATACAGAGTTGCAGAAAGCTCAGGGGTTGCCCTGTCAACCCGGAAGCACTTATATTCGCCCCATGAGAGGCTCATTTAGCCCAGTATGTTTGTAACATTTCCTGTGGGAAAACTCACTTGGTACTTGTGGGTTCTGGTACTTGTTATGAGCTTTGGAAGGATTTCTGGAGGAGGACCAAGGTGTGATTGTAACTGAAAGGGAAAACACAGCCCTAGTACGGCTGAACTTGACCTGACCCCCTCAAGTTCAGGGTGGTCTAGGCAGCGTCCTCCCTTGCTCAGATGTAGACACAAAGGCCTGAGGGTTGAGGAGAGGAATGCCCAGTTTCTGGCACACTGAAGGCCGCTTTTCCAATGCTGGCAGATGTGCGGCCTCCTTGGTTACAGGCTACCCTCTTGGGCCGTCAGGCTCTGACCAGCATCCCTGCCTGCCAAAGGGTGGTGGTGGCTGCACCTGTGCCCCACACCTGCTGCCTGGTGACCATGTTTTCTTCCACCTTACAAGCAAAATTCTTTGAGACTCGAGAGCAAAACCATTGCTATTTATCAATGCCTTCCAGATTTATATTTCCCCTTGGTCATGTCTGGATCATAGAACAGGACCCTTCCCACAGGAACAAGATGAGCCCTCCTTTAATGCTGGATGTCGCTATGGCTTATAGTTGAATGCAAGGTGCAGGACTGTGGCAGTGTCTGGCTCCCTGGGTGGAAGGCCCCATTGAAGTTGTCTTTGGGGCCAGCGTGAAGCAGGATGGGGGAAGTCACGGTGTGTCTATTGCTGGTGTCCTTTCCTCTTCTCTCTGGGTCCTGGAAATGTAAACCTGGAAGGCACTGATAAATAGCAATGGTTTTGCTCTCAGGTCTCAGAGAATTTTGCTTATAAGGTGGAAGAAATGTTTCCATGGTGTAACTCTGGAGTGTCTTCAAATGCATGTCCTGAAGGCTGGAAGAATATTATAGAGCCCACAGAATTCCCAACAGAGCATCCTGGGGTGTGGCAGTGGGGTAGTGTGTCTTGGGGCAGGGAGTCCTGCCCAGTCTGGGGCCTGGCTGCTCAGTTACCCCATTCCAGTTGACCCGTCACAGGCCACTGGTGCAGTTCTAACAATGAGGGGCCTGGCCCAGGGCAGCCTGTGTCTGTCTGTCTGTCTGTCTGTCCAGCCTACATGCTTCTTGATGAGCATCTCAAACCTAGCAGAGACTGGGGTCAGCTAGGACATCTTGAAGATGCCATGTGTGAGATGGTGGTGGCCATAGGGGCAGGGTTGGGCACAGAGTAGAGATGAAGGGCCAAAGCAGTGATCACTGGGCTTTCCAGCACTGTCCCTTATAGGAAAGTCAACTGAACTGGACGGTGCTGGTGCTGGGCGCATGGAAGGCAGTGAGGGAGCCCTGTGTGGCCTCACGTTCCAGAGATGCTCCTGCACCCAGGAAGCCTAGGGCCAGCAGGCATGGCCTCTGGCCTGACCAGAGTCAGGTGGGCCTCTGTGGCCTCTTCCCTTGCACACTCAGGCCCTGGCCACCCAGGCTCCAGGGGGCTTCTAGGCCAAGGTGGCGTGCATGGCTTCCAGGCCAGTGTGTGTGGCCTTAGCCTCCTCCGATGCCCTGTGGTCAGTGTTTTGGCTTCTGAGCAATGGGGATGTATAGGGTCCTTGCTTTGGTTGCAGTAGCTCTGTTCAGTTCTCACCTGCTGGCTGCCTGGTGGAGACCATCCCAGGAAGTCATCTCAGGGCAAGGTCTTCGTGTGGGGCTGAGGCCTGTTCCTGTGTGTTTCTGAGGGAAACGCATTCCCCCACAATGCAGTCTTCACAGAACCACGGGCTAGAGTCAGACAGGAACAGCTGCTGAATGGCAAGTGTAATGTTGGAATTTCATGTTTTCAAGTGATGGTTCGCACAGTCTGTGTCAAAGTGTAGTGGAGTCTTCAGGAGTCTCCTGTATGCCTGAAGTTCATGCTAAGTTGTCTTCAGGCTTCCTCCAAATAACATTACTGGAATAAGTGTCCCTATGGGCCTCACACTTTCCTTGGTGGCAGTCAAATCTGGATAGAAAATATTTCAAACTGAAACATTCTTAGGTTGAATGCAGGTTACTCCTAAATTTGATATTTCATTCTGCAAATTAATAATTTTGCTTATGCAAATGACTGGTCAATGTTAAGAATGGAGTAGTATGGGGCCTGGAAGGATGGCTCAGTGGTCTAAAGCACCTGCTTAGGAAAGCTTGGGTGGCTGCAGGGACCGCGGTTCGATCCCCGGCACCATATGCTGTGCCAGCCCTGCCCTCAGGGCAGGCTGAGCTTGCCATAAAAATAAATAAATAAACAAGCAAAAGTTCTGAAACAACAAAAATAAAAATAAAAATAAAAATAAAAAATTCTTACAAAAAATGGAGTAGCATGTGAGTCTAAGAAGAAAGTAATGGACATCTTATTGCAGGCAAAAACTAAATTTTACAAAAAATTCACTTTAAAAATATTTCAGTACTTTAAAAAGTAATATTTTATGAATAGTACAGAAACACTAATGCAATCAAAAGGAAAGTTTTCTATTATAATCTCTAAAAATCCTTATTTATTTCTCTATGTATTTCTCTTGCTGTCATATTTTACATCATTTTATCACACAATGCCTACTTCTGGCATAATAATATCATGATTTCTTCTTGCATTTGGTTTTATAGTGATCATCTTAACGTTTGCGAAAGACTCCACTGAGTAAATGTGCCTGAGGTGTTCTGCAGGCCCGAGACAGCCTGATACAAACTTCACTGGGTTTTTTATATGGAGTCTCCAGTTTCTCCTGCGTACCCCGCCTGCATTCCATACCAAGTGTGATGCCTGCCCCTACACTTGGAGCCTCACAAGGTGGGCCCGTGTCTTTTCCATCTCCAGTCTCCAAATTCTAGAGACAGTGTGCCGAGACCCGGCTCAGCTTGGAATTGTAGTGACACATGTGGTAGAACAAAGAGGCAAAGGCACTGCTTATTCAATAAGTGAGAATCCTGCAATTCCTGAGGCCAAGTTTGCATCTTTAGTTTTATTCACTCATTTTAGTCACTTTCTCATGGGTGAGACACAGTACCTGACACCCACAACTTCAAAGAGGAGTTCAGGTTTGTTCATGTGTTCAGTCCATGGTCAACTGGATCAAAAGAAGGAACACCATGGCAGACGGGCATGGCAGAGCAAAGGTGAGGAGAGAGGTCAGTCCTGCCAGGGCACACCCCAGCACAATATCTCTTCAGGCCTGGGCTCACCTTCCAATGGTCAATTGACTATACATGCCAGATCCAATCAACTGCCCAATGTATGAAGCCTTGGAGGCTACTGGAGGCCTATACTGCCCATGCTCTCCTGGCCTGTCCTAGAAGGTTCAGGAATCTGGCAGCATTGGAATGGACATGTCAGCAATCTTTCCAAGAGTGAGGGCCATCTGCAGTTCCCGGGTCACTCACTATCTTTAATGTCTTGTTTGACTCTTTCTTGCTACATCAAGTGACTGAAAGTCTAAGATTTTTGAATCTTTGAGAGTTATCATTCTTTTTTTTTTTTTTTTTTTTTTTTTTTTTTTTTTTTTTTTTTTTTTTTTTTTTTTTTTTTTTTTTTTTTTTTTTTTTTTTTTTTTTTTTTTTTTTTAGAATTTTTTATTTTATTTATTTTTTTCTTGTTTCAGAACCTCTGCCTGTTCATTCACTCATCTTTAGGGCTGGCTCAGCCCACCCCGAGGGCAGGCCTTGCACAGCATGTGGTGCTGGGGATCGAACTGTGGTCCCTGAAGCTGCCCAAGCTTTCCCAAGCAGGCACTTTAGACCACTGAGCCATCCCGCCAGACCCTTATTTTTTTTTATTTATTTATTTTTTTAGTATCATTCTTATAGAATAGTTAGGATAGCTAATGTAGATGGTTCTTGAGTTGCTTAGATTTTATTTTCATGCAGTTCTTTCTCCAAATTATTTAATGTATTCCTCAGACTGCCTATTAGAAGAATTGGAAGGATTTTATCCCCTACAAAGTTATGCTGTGCTCTTTTATTCTTATATATATTCTTATGCTTTCCCAAGACAGAGAGATTCAACAGTAGTTAGCAAGGCCTTCTTCCAATGTTTAAAAAAAAAAAAAAACACACTCCCTAATGGGTGAACAAAGTAGAGAGTAGGAACCTAGTAGTCACTGGAGAGCCCTGAGGGTTGAGGTTTTCCAAATTCAGAGTGATGTTTCTTCAGCTTCCTAAAGGGTGGTTCTTATGTTAAGCATTTCTGAGGATGATGTTATTCTTGTCACTTGTGAAAATTATACTTTCAGATACTGTTCATCTTAAAGAGTTATGTTCCACTTCTCATAAATTATTAATTCTAAAGATATGTTTTTGTTGAAATGAACTGGGTGTGTGTCCTTCATGAAGTCATCCTGACTACTAACGCACTTCCCTCCCAGTTGGATGTCCACGCCTTGCGATGAGGCTTCCTGTCGTGTGACAGCGGAGTTGGTGCTGAACTTGGCATTTCCTTGAACTGCTCAGCGCTGTGATTTTCAATAGACTTTGGTTAATTTGGCTAATGAGAATCTTAATTTTTCTTCTCTTTGGATTACCCAACGCCATCATTTTCTCCAATTATAAAATGTTAGAGTACTTAAAGCTTATAAATTATGGCTAACAGCTGCATTCTATTCTTCAGCAAGGCCTGTGGAGACATGCTCTCCAGCTCCCTCATCAGAACTAGCCTCATATTTCATTTCCCATGCATGACTATGGGGAAGCCACTGCAGAAGAAGGAGCCATGTGGGGACAGACAGAATGGCCCTGCAAAGCAAGATCTGAGGCATCCTGGAGGCCTCCTTGCAGACTCTGGAGTCTGATCCTACAGAAACATAGAGTGTCAGGGTGATCAGCAATCTACAGTTGTGGGGTCCAATGTGATGGTATTGTGGATGGAATTCTTTGCCTTGAGAGCCTGGGTGCTCATGAGGGTAAGGGAATCACCCGGGGAAGCTTTATCTCCCAAAACATTGTGCTAAGATGGGGCTCTAGGCTCTGCTGTCTTATCTTTTGGTGCACCCCTTTGGCGTATCCTCAGGAGTTGCTTCTGACAATCCTGTGTTTAATGTGCATCTGTGCTGCATTTCAAGTGGAAAGAAGTCGGCAGAAGCTGTGGCCATGGTGTCCTTGAGACACCAGAATTCATTTGTGCTTAGTTATAGAAACTTGTGAAGTCACTGCTTAGCATGTGGCCCCACTGATGTCATGTGCGTGTGTGTGTGTGTGTGTGTGTGTGTGTGTGTGTGTGTGTGTGTGTGTTATGGCCAGCTCAGCCTGCCCCTGGAGGTGAGGCTGGCACAGCATGTAATACCGAGGATCGAACCGCAGTCCCTGAGGTTGCCTAAGCTTGCCTAAGCAGGCGCTTTAGACTGCTGAACCATCTCGCTGGCCCTCAATATTATATTTGTTAGATAAATCAGAAGTTAAAGAAGAAAGAAAAAGTAACTGTCACTGAGCATATATGCCTCTTCTATCCAAGATGGTATCTCCCTTAGAATGCCACCCAGACTATCTATGGCCTGGTGTTATGTATAAAATAGGGTAACTGTTTTCATTCTGATTAATGTCTCTGTTCTGATTTAATATATCACTGGTGCAGTTTTATAACATAATCTAGAAAATTAAGGGACCAGGACAACTAGAAGTAGCCCTGCACATTGGATGCAAGGCAGTGCTCAGACTTGCAGGACTGTCACAAAGCCCCAAGGCACAAGGATGGGCTAGGATTCTGGAGGGGTAGAAGTGACAGCAGGCAGCCCCCACTGTGTGCCCTAGCAGACATCTCAGTGTGGCTAGGGCTCAGATTTCACCCGATTGTCACCCAAAATTAATTACTTGTTCCCACATTGCTGAAGAAGTCTGGGAAGTATGATAGCCTTTCAAGAACATTTCCACCAGAATGGCTAACATAAGGAATTTTAGTGCTTCCCATGGTCAGCTTTTATTTTCCAGAAAATTTGATTATGGGCAACCGCTCACACCCTGATAACTCTGTATAAACCACTTGCTGATTTATAGATTCCAGTGTTGATACAATTTATGCCTCTTAAGAGACCCAGCTGGGATGGTTGCAGGCACGGCAGGGAGCCAGGTGCCTCATTCCCATTAACCATCTGCTTCCCTGAAGCCAAGCCGTGGCCCATGAACGCTAAGTTTGGATCAGTTTCCAGAGTATGTGTCTGAAGTAGCAGCTGCTCATAACTGGGCTGTCCATCTAGGTCATGCAGAAGCAGAGATTCTGGGGCTCCCACTGCCCTGAGATTTGTCAGACTGGAGGAAGCAACCAAACAGGACAGACACAAGGAGGCCACCATGAAGAAAGGCAAACGTGGCTTTCCCTTGGGTAAATAGGACCTTGGGGCTCTGTGAGGACCTGGCTTTCCCTCTCTGATGTCCTGATGTGCTGGAGCAGCTTGCAGATCCTCCAGTCTCCAGAGCAGGGGTAGGGTGGGGGTGGGGGTGTGGGGTGGGGTGGGGTTGCAATCATATGGCAGCTTTGCTTGACTTTTCACTTTGCCTGCCCATTTCCTAAGAGAAGGAACAGGCTCGCAGAACACAAAACTACTGTCTAGTCAGTTTTCCACACTTACCTGGGATATTGTTTTTCAGTCCTAAATTCCAAGAATCTAGAAACCTTTGGCTTTTCCACCGGTTTCATTGACTAAGAACATTTACAGCCCTGGTATCCTTCCCTCCAACCTCTGAAGACCATTTAAATATTGAACATAAAAATTTTCTTATTTGAAAAAAGCGGACATGACTACATTTCTACTGAACTAGAAAAACAAAACACTGATGGATCACTATATCCTAGGTTGAAGGATGCAAATCCCTCCCATTCCCACTCTTACTTTTCCATTGTCGTGTTTATAGTCTAAAATCCAAAAGTGTGGCTGAAACATTGGCACAAACTAGTATCTGGATCTTAATTGTCTGAAGCAACCATAGGTGTCTATTTCTTCCACTAGCTAGTGTAACAAGTTGGCCAATTGTGCTCTGTATCTTGTGTACCTTATTAAAAAGACAAGGGAAGAAAAACCTTACCTAGAACTTAAACTGAGTCTATCTCAGAAAGGAATTGCATCTCAACAGTTTTGTAATTGTCTCTGGATCAGGGTGGCTGCAAAAAAACTTCTGGAACATTCTTACATGTGCACATGTCCAACAAACTCCTTTTGCTCAAGTTCTTTTTTTTTTTAAAAAAAATTTTAATTTAATTTAATTTCTTATTTTATTTTTGCAGTACCAGGGATTGAACTCAGGACTCTGCGCTTGCCAGGCAAACGCTTATTCTTCTGAGCTATCTCCCTAACCCTGTGTTCAAGTTCTTAAGGATTTTCACTAAAATAGAAATGCCTCAATCTCTCACTCTTGACTGGTAATTTGTGAAAGAAAGAATCTTAGTAATCTACTCAAGCAGGTTTAGAAGAATTTTAAGTAAAAGCCATCTAAAATAAAAAAGTTATATATATATATATATATATATATATATATATATATATAAAGCAAATAATGAAAGGAACAGCTAATGCTCATATTCTTGATCAATTTTGCATGCTTATATCTTATAATCCAAACAACTACTTCGAATATAACAATATGCAACATAATAGCCATTGCTAATGTCTTATCTTGTTTTGAAATCTGTGTCATTTTTATTGTCTTAAAAACAAAAAAGTTTAAAATGCCAAAAAATCTCTAAGATCAAAATTTAGGTACTGATATGGTAAATATGGTTTAAATGTAGTTCTGAAAAATTAAAATCTGACCCTTTCTGATCTCCCAGGTGCCACATGGGACAGTCACAGGGTCATCTTAGGCAGCTGGTGCCAGCGAGCCTCACAGGATGTCACATAGGGGAGGTCTGCTTTCTGAGTGGCAGAAGCAGCCTTTTCCTGACCGTCTTTTTTGGTAGCCAGAGCTCCCGTGTCATGGCTGGCCCTGGCCTGTGAGTGGCAAGGCTTCCCCTGTGGGTGGAAGCCATGCTATACAGAGCCAAAATCTGCAGGATGCTGACAGCATGCTGTGTTTTGCTGAGTAAAAACAAACAGTACAATCCAACTTGAATGAAAGAAAAAGCAATCCGATCAAGGAAACACAGACTGAGGAAGGAGAGCCGAAGAACTCTGACCAGAAGGCAGTTTTTGTTGGTCGTTCTGTTGGATGGAAGAGTAATGAGGGGACAGGTAGGGTAACACATGCCGTCTGAAGCCCTTAAGCTTCTAAAATTAGAGGACTGCGAGCAGAGCGAGGAAGCCAACTTGGCACACGTTGGGGTCTGGTAACCCTCCGCGACACCTCTAGCTGCATGAAGCAAGCTGAAGAGCTTTCACCCATGCAGGTGAGTGCCTTCCCTGGAGCTTTCTGTGATGATGCAGATGTTTGGTACCTGCACAGTCCAGCAGGCGCATGTGGCTGGTGTCACCTGTGGATAGGACTTTTCCTTCCACCTGATTTTACATGCTTAAGCTTCGGTGATGACGGATGAAAGACTGCCATGCTCAGTAGCATGGCTCTAGACGGACGAAAGCACGACAGAGACCCACGTGCCACATGGCACTTTTCTCATCTTGCTTGACCTAGGTTATTTGCCCCTTCATGGTATGTAAGAGGGCACTGCCTGGATACCACACTCATTTCCACCCGTTGAACTCAGCCTAGTTTATGTTTCTAAGTTCTCTATGCAAAGCTGTTAGGTTCTTACTTGGAGGAGTTATCAAGGTTGTGAAATGAGAAGGGAAACTCAGTGTGGAGGTGCATGCCTGTAATCCCAGCATTCAGGAGGCTGAGGCAGGAGGATCACTGAGTTGAGGCCAGCTTGGACTACAAAGTGAGTTCAATGTCAGCCTGAACTGCACAGTGAAACCCTGTATGAAAAAAAAAAAAAAAAGATTACAGGGAAAAAGAAACAGTATTTTATTTTACATGCTAATTGCACAAAAAAAGAAGGGAGATATGGTTACAGCTGGAGAACCCCCTCAGAACCCCAGTGAGGCACACGACTTGCCTATATAGAGTCTCATTTTTTACCTTAGTTGCTCTTTGCACCCATGGCTTTTATAATCTGTAAACCACGAGTGACTCCTCCCTTACTTGGTCCAGGTGAATACAGCTTTTCTTTTCCCAATATATCCCCTGCTCCATGGGACATGGCAGCCAAAGGCACAGCATGAGACCCAATCGTTGGCCCAAAGGCAACTGAAATTGCCAGGGCCAGGCACTCTCCTCCTCCATGTTTCCTTGCTGCTGGCTTGCTTCCTTTTATTCGGGTTCCATGCTGCTGCCTTGCCCTGGGTCTTGGCCTCTAGTGAAGTCTCCCTGGGTCACTGAGATACTAGGTTACGTAGACAGACATGATGACTGGCTTTGTAGGGAGGAGCACCCGTTGGGGAGAAAGTAACATGGTCCTGCTTCATTTTTTGTCTTGACACAGCTTCTGATGAAGTTGTATGTATTCACCCTAAGCATTTCATTTATGTCTCTAGTGCTGCCTCAGGAGTCTAGTACTTCCCAGACCTCAAGAACTCAAATGTGGCCACATCCATGCCAATGACCACCTTGTCTGAATAGCCAGCCTTCCCAATGGCAGTCTTCAGCAATTCCAGGGCTTCCTTATTTTCTAGGATGTTGGTTGCAAAGCCACCCTCGTCACCCACGTTGGTGGTGTTCTTGCCGTACTTCTCCTTGATGACATTCTTCAGGTTGTGGTAGCCCTTGGCCCCAGATGCGGAGGCACATGGCCTCCTTAAAGCTGGCCACAACCCTCAGGCGGGACCATAAACTCCTGCATGGCCAGCTTGTTGTCGGTGTGCGAGCCACTGTTGATCACACTGAAGGCAGGGAGAGTCAAGATGACCAGCCAGGTCAGCGATGTGGCGGTACAGGGGCCCCCTTCTCCATGGCACCGGCCTTGCACACTGTGAGAGACACTCCTAGGATGGCATTTGTTCCAAGCTTGGATTTACCCTCAGTCCCATCCATCTCGATCATCAGCTTGTCAGTCTTTTCTTGCTCCATGACATTCAGTTTCTTGCTAACCAGGGCAAGTGCAATAGTGTTATCAATGTGCTCAACAGCCTTCGACACACCTTTGCCCAGGTAGTGAGTCTTGTCACTGTCATGCAGCTCTAGGAACTCGTAGATGCCAGTGGAGGCCCCACTGGGCACAGCAGCTCAGAGGAGACCTTTGGAGGTGTAGAGGTCAACTTCTGCAGTGGGGCTCCTAAGAAAGCCAACGATCTCTTGGGCATGCATCTTGAGTATACACATGTTGGATTTCTGGCTACCAAATCTCACTGCCCAAGAAGGAAAAAGAGGTCATCTCCTGACGACCCCAGTAGGCACATCTCACCTGACCAGCTGGGTGACCTCTACAAGCCCTTCATCAAGCACTACTCAGTGGTGTCCATTGAGGACCCCTTTGACCAGGATGACTGGGGTGACCAGATCACTCCATTTAGTTATGTGACCATTCTGTGCCATTTCTATTAGTCACATATGCACTTATATTGCTGTTTTCATCATCAACTGAGTCAAAGAGGTCTGTGTTCCCCATGTCTGTGTTGGTTAATTCTTGCTCCATTTCACTGTCACAGGAGCTTTGCTTCACATGGTTAATGGCAAAGTCATTGTCATCTTCATCATCCATGCATGAATGACCTGATGCTTTACTTTTGACCTCCACCAAAACTTGCAAATCTGGTGTTTTGTGGCCATTGTACTGAATTGGTCTACTTCTATAAAAAAAAAAATCAAAAGGATACTAAAAATATATATGTACAGAAACTTAGCAAGGAGCATTTCATGGAAACTTGCACATTAGATAGGACAAAATTATGGTCAAGCAGTAACACTACAAGTATAATCGCTCAGGTAAAATTGGTTAAATCAGGATCAAATGGGGAAGCAAGTCACACAAGCAGGCATGAATACGGAACAGGGGCTCTTGTAGCACTTTCTAGGTGACTAGTACCTATTTAGAATATCAATCCCTGGTGCCCATCCCTAGGGAGGTATTCGGTTGTGGCAAAGTCTGTGGTCTCCTTGAGGGCCTGGCCCTGTCTGACTGCCTATAATATTTCTATCTACTTTAGCTGCCTACAACAGATCCCCAGGTCAGTTTTTGCTTTGCCCTGGCACAACTACTGTGAGTCACACCCACATTCTACTTACGACAAAATACTTCTTTACTATCAGGTTTTATCAGCAGCAGTGGTGGTGGCATTGTGGCAGAGCAGCAGATATAAGGGGGAGGGGAGCCTTTATTAACCTGAAGACATAGAGGATGAAGGGCAGGGAGGTGGGAGGACCCTCTGACCTGAGACAGGGCGGATGAAACTTTATGGACTTTTGTTAGGGTCGGAGTTAGAGGGACAGGTTCGGGGACACCCAAGGAGCAGACTGGAGGCCCCCTTGTGTGTGCAAGAAAGGTAAAAGGAAATTGTATCCAGGGCTGGAGTGGGAAAGGAGGAGAAAGTGGTCCTTGGGAAGATGAGCTGTTGTTCTGGGATTGAGCCATGTTGGAGCAGGGCCATGGTAACTCAGCAGTCTGTACTTAGGCCGGAACCTATCGTTTACAAAACAGAAGAGTTGTCTTTTTGATATGTACTGCTCCTGGTGTAAACTCAGTTACTGTCATTCTCTCAAGAATAGTCCTTGAAAATAAGAGGCTGGGCCAAAAACCATATTCTTGACAGGCTACAGTTTTGTATTTCCTTGAATTTCCAAATATCTGTGTCAAAATTGTGTAACTGCTTATATCACATTGTATGGAAAGTTATTAGAATATCAATGATGGTCAGAAAATATCATTTACAAGCTAAGTCAAAGGTATTTGATACTCAGAAAGCCAGT
>PVJA010017878.1:0-32966 GCA_004027025.1 Myocastor coypus | reverse complement strand
AAATCAAAGACCAATAAACTAATAGAGAATGTACAGCAAAACAACAGGATATTATTCTCACAAATACAAGGTGGACAATAGGCACAAGGTCAAGGGCTCTCTTAATGGAAGACCTTTACGCATAATCTTGCCTCTGGATTAAAAACTCCAACTCCAAATGTCCATGAGACATTGCCCCATTTCATTCAGGTCTCAAATGTCACTATGTCCAGGATGACTTACCTAAGCTGTGAGGGCCCACCCACTCCACAATTCCATCCTTACCTCTTTCCCTGTGGTACACTCTCCTTTGCACTTATATTCACCTGCTCTATTACATATATTTTTGTTTGTGTAGTTCTGCCTCTCCCCAACCACACCTCAGGCTTGATCTCAAAAAGACATGTTACTGTTATACCACTGGGACTAAAACGCTGCATTCCCTTATGTGTTACCCAATAAACACTTGTTAAATACATGTCAGAAAACTAGAGACAAAAAATATGGGGAAAGAGGAGCTCCCGGTATCTTAAATCCTGCAGAGGAGAGTGGAAACAGGCATTATGTCTTTCAGACACAAGTGGACAGTTCCTTCTAAAGTTAATGCTAGGGTCGTGGCATAGCGCAGTGGACTAAGCGCTTGCTTAGAGTAAGCACAGGGAACAGCGTTTGATTCCTTGGCCCCATCTGCTGTGCCCACCCCCATCTCGGGCTCGCTGAGCTGGCGATGTGGTCCAGGCGTGACAGTGCACACCTGTAATCCCAGCACTTGGGAGACAGAAAACAGGAGGATCGCTATGAGTCAGAGCTGCTTAGTGAGACCCTGCAATAAACAAACAAACAAGTAAATAAATAAAGTTGATGCTGATGTATATGCCCTAGAACATAGCCTTGTAATTGCATATCCAGGGCTAAATCCTTAAAAAGTCTTACACAAATAATACAACAGGAAATACATACTGTACTATGCAATTGTTTATAACAGCTAGAACATAGCAAGCAGTTTAAATGCCTGTTAATAAAGAAATGCACAAGTTCTAGTATATGCATATAATGTTGTATTATACAGCATTTAAAATAAATTAAAGCCACACCCAGCAACATATGTAAAACTTGAACACACAGGGATGTGCGGAAATAGTAAATCGTAAAATGATCCCCATAAAATACCATTAATATAAAACCTTACAACTACACCAAATAGTACCTATTCATAATAGAAATATAAAATAGCATGGATGAATGACACACAGTAACTTGAAGTTAGCAAAAGATACCAACCAGGACCAACAGTACTTGTTTCCTTAAGCATAATTATAGGAATCCAAAGCAAACAATCATAGTGTCATTTTTTTTTTTTTTTTTTTTGCTTTTTTTCAGTACTGGAAATTGAACTTGGAACCGTATATAGTGTTAAATTTATGTAAGAAAATGTTACTCTTCACATAGTCTGAAATGTCTTATAATATTATTAGTACCAAATCAGGGAAATCAGTAAGTTCTCTTTTCCTTTGTCCCCTGTAAAAGCAGTTTTCGGTAAGAAATAAAAGCGATTACCAGCTTCACTATTTCAGAGATTGCTAACACATTTTCTTTCAGCCTGTTACTTGAGAAATGCTCTGGTATCTCCATAGCCACTGTTAACAAGATTTGTCTTCAAGATAGATTTTGAAGGCAATAACCAACCTTTGGTTTGGAGGATTTTCCTAAACCTTCTTATTAAAACATCAATTGCATTCACAGCTTTCTGTCTTTACTATTTTTGCCAAAGTAAGATCTCCTTAGAGCTCTGTAAGACTGAAAATAAATGTATTTCTGAGATCATGTGCCCTGGTCTCAGATCTGTAACTATAGCAGTTTAGGCTGGTGTGATTCTGTTTACAACTAGAACTAAAACTTTACTGACACGGGGCTTTCACTCCCCAAACTCCCCTCCACACCTATAGAACAAAGTGATAAATAAACACTAAGACTTGATAAAACCACAAGAAGCAGGGCAATTTGAAAGCTTTGAAAATACCTATAAATGTTCATGTGTGCCAGAACTGAGAGACTTCACACCTCTTTCCCTGTAATTCAATGGTACCTTTCTCTAAGAAAACTGAAATTCTTAAGACATCAACGTGTCATCCCATCCCCATGCTGGTGTTACTGGCTTTCACATGAATGACCTACGCAGTCCATGCATGAGCCAGTCACCCAGCTCACACCCCCTCTCTCTTCCCGTCTTTAAATTCAGAGCCAGACCCTGACTCATATCATGACAGGAAAGCACCTCAGCCAATCGGAAGATTCTATATCCAAGGTAATGTTTATGCATTCTGATGTAATATTTTAAAAGTTATTTGTACCTTGAAATCTATTCTATAGCAATGCATTATATAGATTGTATGACCAGCCACTGATTTGTTAACATCAGCGGGACTGGCATCATGCAGCTCTTGCAGATTTGTCTGTAATGGTTAGACTAAATCTTAACAGAAAGTATAATCCTAAATGTGTGAACGGTTCTTAAAAAAAAAATGATCTATCTAAAAATTCTTGATGTCCCATAATTAGAAAACAGTAAATGCTTCACACTTCTACAAATGAGGCTGACTGTCCAAGAAAGATGTAGGAATCCAGCTGAAGGGTTTGCTCACGTTACACAAGGGTACACTCCTTAGCCACACTCCCAGTGCCTAAAAATTTCTCCTTAAAATGTGATTGATATAAATGAAAAAAATAACAACTTTTCTGTAGTTACTCCAACTATGTTTTGTGTGTGTACAGACTGTTTTGTAGACCATGAAACAACCAAGTAGGTTTTAAATTCTAGTCTGAAATATCATACATGATCAGTGAGGACCGCTCTGTCTGCATGAAATTCTTCCACTAGAAGGAAATTGGTCATCATGAATATTCATTGAGCACCAATGGATATTGGTGTTGCGCCAGACTGAGATGGAGAAAGAGAAATGGCCCACCAAGTGAGAAGAAAAGCTGTTTCTGCGATTTATGAAAAAGAGAAATATTAAATCTGGTGCATTATAAGGTTTTAGAACTTTCATGTCAACCTATGAATAGCTTTTTTCTCTGGAATATTTCTGTTGGACTTTTCCTTTAATAAAACAATCTTAAAGCAGCTATGGAGGCCTAACTTATAAAAGAGTAATGAAAATATTCAAATATGTCAGTGAAGCCATTGTAGACTTTAAGAAAGAGGCACTGCCTGTGCAGCAGTCTCTGCGCAAGCCTTCCAGTCATTCATTAGGTATATTGTCTAATGTGCCTGGGATTCAAGTATTATAATATTACCATTGAACACATGGAAATGATACTGAATTAGGATCTATCTCTTATTGAGTATCTATTTTGGATCATTCTATGTATTCAATATATATGTATATTTGTCCATAGTTCAAGTGCCCAGTATCACTATAAAGCCAATGCATACTATCTCTGTCTTACAGCTGAAGTTCTTGAGGTTCAGAGAAAACTTGCTACAAGGCCCACATCTGGTGAATGACAGAGACTGTGTCCCACAATCTCAAATTCAAAATAGCATTGCCCACGCTTCTCTACAGAACACATGCAGGGGGATCTACCAGTCCATTCCTCCTAAAGCCATTTTTCCTCAGGCTTAGAGGCTTCCTCCACATTCAAATAATATGAGATTTTCTTGCTGCTGTTTAGACCAAAGTGAAATTATTAGTCCATGGTACTGAGGTTAGCTCTGTGGACAGTCCCCAGATAACAGGCCTGTTAAGAGACTCAAGTGATTGAGGAAAGAATTACCCTCATGCTCTGCTGGGAAGGAAAAGGTTAGAAATACCATAGAATGAAGGAAAGAAGATGAAAGAAGAGATCGATGAATGGACAATAGCCATTACAACTATTTAAAGATAAATTAGAAGGCCAAAGATCATTCTTATTGTTAAGAATTATTTAGCACTAGCATCAGACCACAATGAGAAAAACTGTCATAATATAAATGGCACGAATGAGAGAAACAGCTATTTCAAAATGTTTTCCAAGTAAAAATTTTAAAACACTAAAGAATGTTATAATAAATAAGAATGGGGTTTCAAAGTAGAAAACTTCTTAAAACCATAAGTGTAAATGCCAAATCTATCCTTATCCAAACTTGTCTTTCATATATCTTACCTACCACCTTCAAAATACAATCAAAGTTCAGCCACAAAATCAACTTAGGAAGAGAATTACCTGGCCTAACTGCACAGATTGATTTAATAGCAAAGTACTTTCCAGCAAAGACATTTATACGCTATCTGAAAGGACTTTCAGCTCTTCATTTTATATTATATTACAACTGATTTATTATAGAGAAAAGACTCACTCTTTCTGTTACTTTCAGCAAGAAGTGTCAGCTATATTATTTTTTAAAAAACGGAAAGGTAGGCCTTACTTGGTGTGATAAAAAAAGGAAATTAACTTCTGTGGTTTCAGCTGGCTCTGTCAAGGTACAATATTCACTTTCTGAATCCACTGCTGTTCTTCAGGGCCCGTTTCTGTTATTCCCATAGATCTCCCACTGAAGATCTCTAGCCCATAATCCTTTTATAGAAATGATCAAGTTTGGCACCTAACCCTTTCTTCCTCTCTTTCATGACCTTGGTTTAGGTTTTTGTGCTATAACTCAAACTAGTGAACTAGGACACAAGGCCATTTAGAGAGGAAACTATTTGGATAGTGCAGTGAACTAAATGCCTGCCATGGCAAGCACAGGGACCAAGTTTGATCCCTGGCCCCACATGCCAAGCCAGCCCTACTCTGGGAGGCTCGCTAAATCAGAGACCAAGTCTGTGCATGGTGGCCCATGTCTGTAATCCCAGTGCTGGGGAAACTGAAAACAGGAGAATCACCGCAAGTACGAGCTGCAGCAGTGAGACCCTGTACCAAATGAATAAATATATATTTTAAAAACAAGAATAAAAAGCAGAAAATCTTTTTGGCTTACTTTTTTTTAATATTAAGTATTTAACCAGGGTCTTCACATTCAACTATATTCTGACAACTACTTTTTTTTTTTTTTTTTTTTGAGAGAGAGAGAGTCTTCCTAAGTCACTAATTGTCCAGGCTAGGTATCTTTGTATAACTACTAGAAATTCTATAAGCTCAGACAAATTTCGAGTGTCTCTGTCAGAGTCTTAGAGCCCATCTCTTAACTATAAGCAACAAGTCAAGCATCACTAGTCTTTGGGGGAAAGTCTCAAGTAGAACTAAACAAATAAGATTTTTTTTCCAAAAGAGAAAGCTCAGTCAACATACAGAATATGGAAAGAAAAAATAACCTATTATTATGAGTAGCCACAGAGGAAGATGAGACAGGAATGCAGTCATGAAGTCAGGATACTATGTTTGAAACAGAAAGAAAATTCTCTAAATCTTGAAATTTTAAAAAGGAGAATTCTATTTTTTAAAATACATTTAGTACGAGTCTATGGAGTATCACTATACAGATCAGACTCCTAGTTACTCTTCTATTTTCGGCCTCTCAAGCTCTAGAATTACAGGCACGTGCCAACACACCCAGCCTCAGTCACCATCTCAGTGCGCACTCCAGGGTAAGACTGGCACAGCATG
This sequence comes from Myocastor coypus, assembly GCA_004027025.1. Classification (NCBI taxonomy): domain Eukaryota; kingdom Metazoa; phylum Chordata; class Mammalia; order Rodentia; family Myocastoridae; genus Myocastor; species Myocastor coypus. The sequence goes on along the minus strand of PVJA010017878.1, from coordinate 27,401 downwards.
CCAGAGATCGAACCTGCCTCTTTAATCCACTGAGCTATCTGGCTGGCCCAATAACTCTTTTTAAATTTTAGCAAAAGAGCTGGGAGTCAAATTTTGTTTGAACATAGTAGTGCCTTGACTCATGACCTTAATTTGCTCTATGACTTTATAAAGACAGCCAAGTTTGTGTCCATGAGATAAAGGTGGCCACAATCATGTTTGTCACCTAATGCAAAGTTTGCAAAACAAAATAAAAGCTTGCCAAACACAAATCTTGTGAACCAAAAAAATTGTGTGCCAACTAAAGTATTCCTGAACGAATGTACTACTGTGTTTCTTGAAATAGAAAAATATTTAAAAAATAAAAATCATGTGGAATTGTAGATAGAATAGGGGGAAAAGGTCAAAGAGAAAAGATAACTCTCAGAATCAAAAAATACATGCTTTCAAGCAGCAAGATTATTCTTGGGTCCAACCAACATCATTTTGTAATTTTAGCTCTCCAAAAGCTTCCAGATAGTGATAGCTTCCAGATCAAAAGATTATATACAAAAGTTCAGAACAATAATAGCATCATATTACAATACCAGAAGCTAGAGCACAATAGAGCATGTTCTTATGTACGATGAAAAATTGTCCCCAGTTAAGAATTCTACACCCAGCCAAACTATCAAGAGTGATATTAAGCAAACATTTTGCAATACATAAATTCTCAAAAATAAGTTACTTTCTATGAATTACTATCAGAAAGTTATGGATTGAATCCCATAGAAGTAAATTATTTATTTTATCCTTAGTTTATTGTATCTCTCAGCAACTTTTCATTTAACTTTTGTTTTTTACGAGTTGTTTCCAGTACACCATGACTACATTCCTAACGAAGGAATAGTAACTATACATAACACATCTTAATTTATTTTTTACATCTTCTTTCCTTCCTCTTTGCCCACATCTTTCCATCTCTTGATCCCCCTCTCTTTTGTAATGTCCATTCGGATGCATGAAATATTGACACCGTTACCCTCCCATTTATATCAGCTTAAGTCCTCTGTCTGGCTAGTTCATATGCATTTGCAAAGAATGTATACTCTGCAGTTTTTGGCTTCAATGCCCCATGTTGATTAGGTCATGCTGGATCATAGCATGACCTGTTTCATAATTTCTCTGTACCTTTTTTTCTTGTCTAGTTGGGAAAAGTTGCTAAAACTCTTTAACTCTAGGGCCAGCCAAATACCTCAGCAGATTAAAGGGCCGGCAAGCAGGTACAGGGACCAAGGATTCAATCCCCAGGCCTACCGTCCCAGCCCCACCGCTGGGGCTCACTGAGATGGCAATCAAGACTGGGCACAGTGGTGCCCACCTGGAATCCCAGCTCTTGGGAGGCTGTAAACAGGCAGATCACTGAGAGTCCAATTTAGTAGTGAGACCCTAAACACCCTATAGACCCTTCCCTTAAAAAAATACAAAAAAAAAATCTTAAGCTATGAACTTGACTGTGTTCATATTTAATTATTCTTACATTATCAGATATAAGCATGTAAACTTGGTGAAAATAAAAATTTTAAGTGCTAACTGACAAACTGATAGAAATTATATTACAACCATCTGAGTAACTACCTTAAAGACAATAATGTGCAATGTAGCAACCATTGTGGTATAGCTATCATCTTTGTCTTCTCTTGAAATTGCGTATAGTTTCTAATGACTTATCTATCACTTTTATCCTCTTTAAAATACAAATAAAAAAGAAACAAGAGGATATGGAATAGAATCTACAAAATATGCATAACTCATCCATAATAACAGATATTGCATATTAGAGATGAATATAGGAAAGTTTTCTTTGATTACTTCCATATGTTGATTTGCCTTTAAAAGTATGTTGAAATGCATGTTCCTTTTTTTTAAATATATTTAATTTTTCTTCTACCTTCAATATTCTATCAGAGTTTATCATTAGCATTGTCTCAGTTATTTTTACTCTTGTTGCTGGGACAAAATGAAGAAAGGAAAGATGTAGCTCACAGTTAGTGGAGGTTTCAGTCCATACTCAGCTAGCTCCAAGGCAGAGAGGCATATGGCAGAGGGCAGCAGTTCATGGTAGTAGAAACAGCAAAACAGCAAGAGCAAATGGAAGGGGTAGGACCAACAATGACAATACAAAGCAAGTCTGTCTCCCTTATGTTGCATTCAAGCTATCTGTCCCAGGCTAGATGTACCACTCACACCCATAATCCCAGCACTGAATCATGAATTAAACACAAAGTCTAGATGTTTGCCCCATGATGACATGAGGTTTTGGGGGACAACTACACACAATCCATAATAGTTACCTTAGAATTAATCTGACTCAAACTACCTTATAATTAAGAGAAGCAATAATCTAAAGCATGATTTTGAGAAAAATATACATATTCTAAAGTTTGATACATATTTCCAATTCTTACTGTTTTATTCCTTATAACCTAGAATGGTTTGAACTTGCTTTACAGCCCAGGCTGGCCATGAATTCATAGGGACCCTCCTGCCTCAGCCCCTTTTTTAATTCATTTAGTATAGGACCAATAGAGTCTTACTACACAGATTGGGCTCATAGTGATCCTCCTGTTTTCAGCCTCCCAAACACTAGGATTACAGGCATGAGCCACCACACGCAGTCTCAATTGCCATCTCAGCACACTCCAGAAGCAGGGCTGGCACTGCATGCTGGAGATCAAATCCTGGTCCCTGAGCCTGTTTAGGCAGGTGCTTTAATCCCTTGAGCTACCTGGCCAGCCTGGCCTCAGCCTCTTAAGTGCTGGGATAAGCATAGATCACCATACACATGAATGAATCTTAAGTACTACTTCCATCTGAATCTTATTTCTGTGGGAAAAAGCATAATCATCTAGAAGACACAGAAGATCCTGCCTTCTGGCGGGACATACTTTCTTTTCTTTCTTTTCCTTTTTGTGTGTGTGTGTATTTGGTTGTTGCAGGATCTCACTACGCATCTCCTACTCATGATGATCATCCTGATTTCAGCCTCTCTAGCACTGGAATTATAGGCATGCACCACTACCCCAGGATTCTGGCTGCCCTGGGCAGCCTGGCACAGCATGTGGTGCCAGGGATCAAACATCAGTCTTTGCACTTGTCTAAGCAGGTGCTTGGTCTGCTGAGCTATTTCACAGGCCCCAAAGAAACAATTTTCAACAAATCCCAGTCTGTTTATTTCTAAGACCCAGACAGAGATCAGGATATCCACTACCTTCTATTGACCCAACTACTTAACTTAATGGAAAGAAAAAACTTCAACAAATCTCATTATTTGTGTGTATAAGTCCTATTGAATTGTTTGATTCACTATTTTGAGGCAAAGTATATTCATTGTCTAAATTTGGAATATCATTGTTGCCTTTGTTTCCTTTTACTTTTTTATCAGCAATAAAAACGTAGCTGAGGAAAAAAAAAAAAAAAAAGGTTTTTTCATAGCTTTAAGCCAGTACATCTTTTTTTTTTTTTTAACCAAACACCCAAGAATAGATCATTTAGAAACTTTTCAAACATACTGTTTATTGTCAAGTGGCAAACAGCAGTGTGAATGTGCTGAATTCAGTAGAATCTGTACCTTATAATTCAGCACATCTTCATTTTGTTTGAAAAAACATAGTTTCAATAAAAGACCTCCTCTGAGTTTTTCTTTGGGGGGGCGGTGGTTGTTTTGTTTTGTTTTGTTTTGTTTTTTGCAATACCAGGTGTCAAACTCAGGACCTGGTACTTGCCAGGCAAGCATTTATGCCACCGAGCTATCTCTCCAACCCAACAGAAGAACCTCCTAAGTCATACTAAATTCACCGTTTTTTTCTGGGAAGGACCATCCAATTTAATCTACTAATTTGTTTTGGTTTTATAGTGGTGTAAGACCAGCAAATTTATCCTTCGTTTTAAGCTCTAATGTTGTGAGAAAATGTTAAACATAAAACATTATCATGGAAGTTCTTCAAGCCAGTTTTTGAGGCCTATAAGGAACTGATTCTTTAGCACAGTCCCATAGGTTACTGAAGTCTGACAAACACTTAAGTAAGCAAAAATAAAATATGGTGAATGACCAACACATTTTTCATTTTGTGAAACAAAGTTTACTCTTTGAAGGAAAACTGATACACGGTTGCTCCCCAGTATCTACCCTGTGCTTAGAGACCACCATGTAAACCAATGGCAGAATAGCCGCTGAACAGTGGTTCTCAACCTTTCTAATACCGTGACCCCACAATACAGTTCCTTATGTTGTGCTGACCCCAAACCAAAAAAATAATTTTGGCGGCTACTTCAATTTTGCTGCAGTTATTCGGAATGCAAATACCTGATAGGCATTATGTATTCTCATTGCTACAAATCAAACATAATTTAAACATAGTGATTAATCACAAAAACAATACTTAATTATATGTTGAGAAATATTTATTACTAACTCCAATAAGTAACATTTCACTATGGCATAGCACGGGTTTAAATATAACAACAATTCCAAATAAATAACATTTTCCGATGGCTTTAGGTGACCCCTGTGTTTTGGTCATTCGACTCCCGCCAGGGTCGCGACCCTACAGGTTGAGAACCACTGCTCTAGACAAAGGCGCTGGGCGAGGGCTAAGGAGTGCCCCGACCCTGCACGCTACTTACTCCCACTTTCCTTCCTCCTCCATACACCGCCCACCAGTTTCCTGCGTGCAGAGAGTGTGAACACCCAAAATAACTCATTGCTCTAAGATAATTTTCACAGAGAAGTGTCTGCAAGTGAAGCAAGGCAGAAAGGACCCTGACAACCATGCAAGGAAAAGCCCACAGCTTTTGCAGAGCCTGTTGGCTGTCTGTGTCAGAGACTATAATTGAGACAGCTGAGAGCCACAGCTGGAGCCGCGAAGACAAGCCAGACACACCTGGCTGCTGAACTCTGGTCTGGGTATGTCTGCCGCTTTCCTGCTGCAAATGTGAGTAAAGGCTTTGACCCATTCCTAGCTCCAATGAGCAGACAAGAACAACAAAAGAACAGTGCTCTTCTTTTTCTTTTTCTTTTTTTCTCTTTCGAATCTTTTTGTTTTCTTTTTTTCTTTTTCTTTTTTTATGTTTTTAGTGTAGGGTCTACTAGATCTCACTACTCAGCTCGGACTCATAGTGTTCCTCCCGTTTTCAGCCTCCCAAGCACTGGGATTATAGACACGCACCACCATGCCCAGCAGCTGCACCAGCCGGCTTGTGGCACTGGAGACTGAGCCCCCGCCCCTGTGCTCTGCCTAAGCAGGTGCTTTCATCTGCTGAGCGATCTAGACAAGGTCTTGCTACTTAGTTCAGGTTAACTGTTATGCTTGATACAGTGTATCTCAACTTAGGTTTGGTTGATTCAGCAGGGGTTAGGGTCCTTACTTTGAAAATACCCAGAGCCTATGCAACAGGAAGACTTGGAGACGGTGGAGGTGTAAAGGACACGCCCCACAGGGGTGGGTAGCCTGCATACATTAAAAGGGAAATGAAAGACTGACTGTTGGTTCTTCTGAGAAGCTCCAATTTTCACTCTCATAGCTTGTTCACCGTCTCCTAGCTTTGGACGCAGACTCTTTGGCTTCTGCCTGGGACTCTTCATCCTTCCCATGTAGGCTCTCCAGCCTCTGTGGTAGATTCTTCAGCATTCCATTACAGACTCCTTGGCCCCCTGATACAGGCTTGCATGGAGCACCGTAGTGAGTTCCGGACCTTGCACTGGTCCCTTCAGCCTCCAGCCTGCAGACGCCGTCTGCAAGCTTCCTCATCCAACAATGTGGCTGAGGTGGTTGTAAGCCAAACTTATAATCTCTTATGCATTGTATATCTTGTGTTATATGCTTTCTACTAAGTAGCACAAACTGGCCCTGACCTCCCAATGATCCTCCTGCCTCAGTCTCCCAAATGCTGAGATTACAGGCATGCGCCACCATGCCGAGCTAAAAAAGTGACTTGGAATCTATTTTTTAAATTGTTTTCTGGGCTGGGGAGATAGCTCAGTAGATAGCTCACTAGCAAGCACAAGGCTCTGAGTTCAATCCCCAGGACTGCAAATAAATAAATAAATAAATAAATAAATAAATAAATGTTTTCTAAAGTTATCTTAAATATGGAGGGGAAGAACCATCTCTGGAAATGATTTGGTACAGAGCCAAAATAATACTCTAGAAAGGTTTTGGCAGTAGGCTATGAGATCTGAAAGTCGTAGGATGAAATGAACTCAGACTAAGTGAAAGGGAATAAGATTAAAGAAAACGACATAAACCAACAGACTAAAATGAACATGCACGTGTAGGGTGAGAAAACAAACACGGCAGTGGTCGTGTGATGTTCCTGACAGCAGACTTACTGTTGGAGAAAAACACGTTAGCTGTGCAGAGCAAACATTAAAAATTCTTCCATAAGACATATGAACAAAGCTGAATAGCCAAAATCAATGTAGATGCAAAGGAATTCAAATAAAACTCCAAATTTTATTTGGATAAAATAAAATGGCCCCCTGAGTGGAAACTGGTACTACAGACATGATAAATCAAGGGAAAAGATATTTGGCTGAAAATTTAAAATATTCCAAGTAAAATTAATAGACATATTCTGGCAAATATTTTAATTTATAATGAAGAAAATGCCCAAAACACATTTAGGTAAAGAGAATCATTAATACAAATGAACACACAGTAATACATAAATAAATGTATACTGTTAGGCTGTACAGAAATATCTGCAACATTTTGAGAGAGCAAAATTATTTCATCCTACTGAGTCAAGCTGCCATTGATGTGTGGAGAAAACAGAAAGACATTTTCAGAAGTGTCAGGTCTTGTAAAATAGAACAGTAACAGTAGGGCTGGCCAAACAGCTCAGCAGATTAAAGTGCCTACTTAGGCAGACACAGTGGTCAGGGTTCAACCACAGCTTGCTGTGCCGGCCCCACCCCAGGATGCACTAAAGGGGCGACAGAGCCTGGGTGTGGTGGTGCACACCTATAATCTCAGCTTTGGGGAAGCTGAACACAGGTGGATCACTGCTAGTCTGATTTACATAATTAGACCCTCTGGACCCTGTACTAAAATACAAAAAAGATAAAAAAACAAGAACTGTAAGGAATCTAAAATTACTTGAAGATGTAGTCCACCCACAAATAAGGGAGGAATAATAATTGAAAAATCAAGCATGCAAGAATGTGGACATGGTCAGCAGGTCCTTCTGCTTAGCTGCCATGACAGCAACCATGTCTCAGTTTTGAAAAGGATAAATCATGACCCTGGGATAAGGTTCAGAAGATTTTGCTACCTTCCTCAAACATCTATAAAAGTGATGACTGAGTCCTCTGGTAACTCTGGCTTGCCGTCCAGCCTGGGAGCCATGGACCTCGCTTCTTCATCCTTGGTGATACACCGGGGAAGACCAGGGCTTCCTTCCTGCAGTAAGTGGACTCCCAGCATCTTTCCCCAAGCTGAGAAGCTGTTCTTTCCCTGAGAGGACTACACAAGTGAGAAGTACACTTCCTGGCCCAGTGGCCAATCTGTGACTCCATGTGCTACATATAGCAGCCCAAGGGGTGAGAAGGACAATAGGCATTCCGCAGTGCAGTGGTTGATGCAGCTTCATCGGGGAGGCTTAAAGATGCCTGATGTTGTCAGTGAGCTGGAGAACGAACCTTGGCCCTGGTCCAGCCCTGAAATTCAGGGTCATTTCGCAGAAAGTAAGGTGTCTGGGTTGAGTGAATCAAAGATTTGGAGAGGCGTAGTGCACAAGGTGAAGCAGATGCAGTAAGCCCCGTGAAGGTGCACCAACAACAGTCTTATTCGCACCTATATTGTCCTATATAATAGCTCCTTTCCTAGAAAATGTAAGCATCTTGCTAGTAAATTAACTAGTTATCACAGTTTATGACAAAAGGTTAAATTTTATACAAGGGCAATGAAAATCCTTCTACATATTTTCAAGGATGGTAATGAAAAACAAAAAATCATGCTTAAAAATTTGCTAATAATTGGTAGAATGCATTGAGGGACAAAAGGAAATGAAGTGTCTATGGTTTATATATTTCTCTGTAAATATATAAGGAAGCAACAGACACATAAAAGATTACAAACAATACATGTGGATGACAAAATAATTATTTGTGAAAATTGATATTATGTAGTAGATACGTAAAAGATTGTGAATAGAAGGCATGATCAAAAACTACAGTGAATATTAAAACTTTTAAAGTTCATTACAATTAAAGCATATGGCCATTAATCTCCCTGCAGGTACACTCCCTCTCTTTAAGCCCTTTTAATCCATCATTCTTGTTCCTTTGTGAAGTCCTCGTTCTCGTTGTATCTTTAGCTGTATGGTTGAATATCTTAAATCAATTCAAAACATGATCATGGCCTTTCATGGTGATTTTGAACTTTAGGGAAAAGTCAAGACTTACATGAAGCCAGATCCGGTGACCAGATCACTGAGGGCATGCCCTAAAGCCTCTACAGGCTTGTCCTTCTGCTGAGTGGTCCATGGCCATGTCATTCACTAACTTATAGATCGCACTGGGTAAAGACACTCATGACAGGTGAATTCCAGAATTGCATCAGAAAACAGCAAGAATGGTGAGATCTAAGCAAGAGGGGCATTTTCACGTGGATTAAGGACTGGGTCTTTCACGATAATAATCTTTAGGCATTTATGTTGTAATCTTATTGTCCCTTGTACGTATAGAAAATTATTTTATTACTTTTAATAAGAAATAACAATGTGACAGTTTCAAAACATGTTAGCAGTACATTCCAAATATTTGATACAATGCTTATTACTGTCCTCCTAGTAGTTATACAGAGCACAGGGTGTAGACGTGATAATTTTTCTGATCATTATTGGCACAAAAAAAATGTCTTCTCATTGAACTAAGAGAAAGTAGTTGTCTACATAATGCAGTGTTCCATTCATTTTTTAAATTTAAATCTGGTATGTATTTAAGACCCAAATGGTGGCCTGTGATTGTGAAATTGACAGCACTTGGGAGCATTCTTGCTGTCGATCCCAGTGGTGTCCTCTCCACCACAGTTCTGCCCTCGAGCCTGGAAAGTTGCATCAGCAGTAGTTCAGGTAATCCTTTAAACCCTTTAAGAGTTGTCACATATTGACATACCAATGTTCTATGGACCTTTTATAAAGGAATATGTTTTTAAAGTAAATATATTATAATGTACTGTGAATTTGTGAGGTGATTTTCATCAGTGTGCAGTGTAAATAAATCATGGAAATAAAATTAGAAAAAAAAAGAATGTGGACCCAGGGTAAAAAGAACTGAAGTATGTTCCAGTTGTGGCAGGGACCCTCCTGATGTCTCTGGGTGGCAACTTTTGACAATGTAGTGGTATCAGCCTCTGCATAGCATGTGTAATTCTAACCTAACTCTGTGACATAAAACATATCAAACCGGCATGGAGAATGTTGGTGTATTCCCATAGAAGGGAGATGAAGACGGAAAAATTGTATAAAATGCTGCTTCCTAGGAAAAGGGTCTTGGTGCCCATCTCTCTCTACATAAAACTTCTGCTACATTTCTGGGGATTTGTGCCAGGATTCAGAAATGGTGTTTTTTCACCTCCTTTTCACTGGAGTCTGAACCACAGAGCACCAGGAGATTCTACCTTGCCTGGCATTGACGGATGTTTGATCCATAGGAAAGGTTGGCTCCACCTTTTTTTTTTTTTTTTTTTGGGACTGGGGTTCAAACTCATGACCTTGCACTTGCCAGGCAGGCACTTGTGCCACAGAGCTATCTCCCCAGCCCCTATTTGGCTCCACCTATTGTGCTGAGAGAACAGCTCCAGATGCATAACAGAGCCAGAGATCCAGGAATCAGGTATCACTGCCCACCGCAATTGTTGAGGCTTGTGTTTGGTTTGGTAGTCCTGCCTTCTAAGAGCCAGAAGGGGACACTGATCACCTCCCAGATTTGCTGGAGTGAAACTCACGACTCTCAGGAGTTGGGCTGCAGGCTGGAGGACCGGAGCTGTGAAAGCAGTTTCACAAGGAAGAAAACCATAGCCCAAGGAGCTGGGTGATGGGTGCTGGGTAGAAGTCTTAGCGTGTCTGCATTTGAATTAGACAGACAGTGGAAAGGTTCTGACCTGATCATAGGGCTCATGCGAGTGTTGGGTCCCAATCTATGGTTCCATAGCAATCATCATGTGGCTAAGGGTGGACATAATCGTCAATAGTGAGGAGCAGCTGGAGACACACGAAGCAAGTGTGAGCCTCTGGTTAAACCTCTTGCCCTTTCCACCTTCCTTTCTCTCTTGCTCATGAAAGTTGTCTGTTAGGTGTAAGGACATGAGTGGAAGGTACAGTAAACTGACACCACAGCAGTGTATGTTAAAGAATTTTTAAAAGTCATATTCAGGTGAGTAGAGGGCTCAGCTAATTTCTTGCACTTTCTGTGGAATTGATTGGCTATGGTTTGGGATGGAAGGGCCCACTGAGGGCTCATGGGATAAGGAGGCAGTTAACCAATTGTTTTGAGGGACTGTGCTGAGCAGTTGCTTTATACTGACTGTCAGAGAGAGGGTCTGCTCCAGAGACTGAGCCTCTTGCTTTAGACACCAGCAAGACGTCTTGTACACCCGAGTTGAGCCTCACACTTTTGCGACAAACAGGATGAAAAATACATGAACTTCACAGGTTAGGAAATCAAGGGGCTCAGGCAAGGAAATTACTCCCCACCACCCACAGTGCCCTTGAAGTGATGTAAAGGACTTGAGGCAACAACCTTTGGACAGAAAAACAAAGAGAAATTTAACACGATAAAGTAGTACTGTTTCCCTTGGCCACAAACCCCTTTGCTTGCCCCCATCCATCTTTGGCCAATGTTTGGATCAGGTAAGGACCAGGTATGTCAACTGTTGATTCAATTTGTTGAAGATAAAAGGTCAAGATCTCAGGAGATAGATTATACCTATGTCAGTGGCAGAGAATGATGTATTCTTGCCCCTAAAATCTCAGGAACTTAAGAAGAAAAAAGAAGATTCACCTCCAGTTTCCTCCCTTGCATGAAATGCTCTGGAATCCCTAACCCAGCCTAAAAGCCCCAATACCCTGAACCAATGGCTCCATCTCAACTGGAGCCAGACCTGGCCAAGCAAGGGCCACCTTCCATGGCCAGCTTCTGCCATGGCCACAGCTGCATGAGGGGGAAAAAAGACTGCCATTTTCCTTGGCTTAGGGGAAAATTAAAAAGGTACAAGTCCCCACAGCCAAATAAAAAGAGCCATTCATAAAATGTTCATGATATGGTATAAAAGCCAAACCAGAGTCACATTCAGAGCCCATTATCATAAATCTGGGCTAAGTGACAAATTTACTTTTGGCTTCCAATATAAGTTGCTTTTTTTTTATTGTCGTTTTGAGACAGGGTCTCACTATGCAGTTCAGGCTAGACTTGAGCTCACTTTTGTAGGCCAGGCTGGTCTTGAACTCTCACCAATTCTCCTGCTTCAGCCTCTCAAGTGCTGGGATTACAGGTGTGCACCACCACGCCTGGCTATAAGTTGCTACTTTTTATTTAATAAATATGCTTAAAACATTTCTTGTGGATTGCAGATACTTCAACTATAAGAACATGATTAACTTGCTCTCCTCTCTGCCTCCTATGGGTGTGAAAGTAAGAGTACCAATTCAAGGTTACTTGAAAGTCTGTTGACAGCCAGTCAGACTTAAAAGTAACAATGTGAAACCAAAGAAAAAGAGCGAGAGAGAGATACTTTAAAATATAAGTAGCTTCAGCCAGATTTGTTATGAAAAAGTTTATAATAAGTAGGCTAGAGAAAAACATATAAAGAAGGCAATAAATATAGGAGATAGACTTTTAATATAAGAGGATTTTGTGTGATAAAAGTTTGCCCAGCTAAAATTATAGAGATGACAGAACTGGAAAGCTTCAATTATGTCAAGGAAAAGCTTGTAGAGGGTGTAATATATGAAAAGAAATATGTATGTGTGCTTGTTGTTTGGTGGGGCCCAGGCTGTTCCTTCTCATAGTTCCTTATCATTGATAGATGCAGGTCAATACGGCTTTATCTATCATTTCTCCCTAAGTCTCCGCACTCCTCTCCACTTGAGCCAGTCTATAGTATCCAAAGGGAAGCATAACCAAAATTATAGGAAATCAATTTTAAGTCAAATGCTGGGCTAAACATAAATGGTGAACAATCCAGGCCCTTTTAATTTTTTTCTGTTGATTACCAAGCATTGGGAAACTGGAAAGTAGAACAGCCTAGAGGTTCATGGCCTCTGCTTTCTCTGAGATGTGGTCTATAATTATATTAAAAATTGATTTTTTTGTCTAAAAGTAAACTAGAAAAAAAATAAAAATAAGACACTGAAGGTAAACTAGAAAATAAAGTCATAAAACTACAAGGATCTTCCCTTCCACTCCTGATAGTTTCTGGTCATAAGTTCACAGTAACAAGTCTTTCTCTGTATCTCCTTTGCTAATTTCAGTTTAATACAAGAAAGTCTAAACCAATTGGTAACCCCTAAAACTTCTGACTAGTCAATTTATAAAGAACCTATGACAAAATACTATAGTGATAGCTCAACGCAGCTAATATTTCTGAGAGTGCACTCTGATCTAGAAGTAATTGCTTGGCTTGACAGGCTACAATTTTGTACATCCTTGGATTTCTAAGTGTCTGCTTAAAAATGTGTAACTGCTTTTATCACATTCTATAGAGATTTATTAGAATATCAATGATTGATGGAAAATACTAATTTCAAGCTAAATCTAAGATGTTTGATATTCAGAAAGACAGTGATATTAAGATCAATTACCTATGTTATAGAGTAATAGTATCATGAAGCTTCTCTCCTGGAGGGTTGAGAATGTAAGTTAACAGACAGAAAATTGGAGAAAAGGAAGGGCTACAAGGATAGCCAATATTTTGGCCCTAGCCCTTCAAAGTCAATAAGGACTCGGGACATAAAGAACCTGTGTTGTAACATCCCATAACTCAGTGGTGTCCCAAATTTTCTGGTGAAGGAGATTATGAGACTTCAGAGGAAAGGATAACTGAAGTATAGTGTGTCTAAGGAGAGTCACCTAGAGCAAAAATATTCTCAGGCTTTCACAGAAAGCAAACTGGTCAAGCAATGGCCATGACTCATCCCAATGACTGACACTGACAACAATTCTTCAAAGCACTGTACATGGTTCCAAAGTTAATCCTGAGAGGATTTGACCTTGGAAGTTACAAAAGATGAATGTTTTGTTATACAGGTCTTTCTTTAACTTGCCCTTGATCACCCAGTGGAAAAGCTTAATTATGAGGCATAAAATGCAGAGCTAAATTAGTATGATGACCTGTAACAGGCTTAAATCAACAGCCTCCAACACTGCCAGTTTCACCAGTAACCCAATGCAAAGGAACATTAGACTATGTAAACAGCTACTTCCTCTCAGTTCAAAGAGAAGAATTTTTTTTCTTTATTTCTTTACTTACCAATATTGATCAGAAAATTTATCATGTCTACACCCTGTGCTCTGTATAACTGCTATGAGGACAACAGTATGCAATGTATCAATTATTGCAAATGTACTACCAATGTGTTTTGAAACTACTATATTGTTATTTCTTCTTAAAAGTAAAAAAAAAATGAAATTTTTTAAAAAGTAAAAAGACTGAAAAAAATAAATAAATGTAAGTAATTGTTTGTATGTCTGTGTCTTTTTTGTTTGTTGGTTTGTTGCCATTTCATTTTTTTTCCTTTTATTTTGTTCTCTGGATCTTTCAACTTTCCACATAAAAACGAGTTATCTAGGGTTTTAGAAATAACGGAATCCACTTAAAAGATTTCACAGCAAGGCATGGTGGCACGTGCCTATAATTCCAACACTTGGGAGGCTGAGGCAGGAGGATTGGTGTAAGTTTGAGACCAGCCCAGGCTACAAAAGTAAGCTCAAGGCCAGCCTGAACTGCATAGTGAGACCATTTCTCAAAAAGAAAAAAGAAAAAAAAGTTTCAGGATGAGCATTAAGAGGCTTCAAAGTCACATGAGACTTATAAATAGGTAGGTTAGAGAGAATGTGAAAGTTTAAAGTGTGTTTAACCTAAATATAAAGATTAAAATTGTGTAGGTTAGAGAGAATGTGAAAGTTTAAAGTGTGCTTAACCTAAATATAAAGATTAAAATTGTGTATATCTCCATATGTGAATCTTAAATTTTATGCTCTACTCAGATCTTCTTATAGGTAAGTGGTAGGGATCCTCCCAATGGGTCAGGGTGGGAACTTTTTACAATATAGCAGTATCAGCCTCTGTGTACTGCATCTTTAGTTCCTATATAACTGAAACATAAATCCTTCCTGGTATGACTGTAGAATGTTAATGTGTATTCAGCCAGACTGTAGAATGTTAGTGTATGCCAATGCAAAAGAGACAGAGACACAAAAATTGTATGAAAAGGGATAACTACATCACTTCTGGCACTTTCCCTTTGGAAATGAGTCCGCTGACTCAGTGCCAGCACAAATAAAGCTGCTTCCTGGGAAAATGGCCCTTAGTGTCCTGCCTGTCTACATGAATATCATACAGCACAGTGAACTTCACATTTATAAAGGAATTCTAGTCTTTACAATGTAGCTACCAGGAGAGACAAGGTTTTCAGAAAGCAGATTTATTTAGGTTTACAAATGCAAACCTTACCTCAATCTTCTACCTCTTACATGGACTTAGTAGTTCCCCACTAATACTGGTCCACTGTCCCTTATCAATAATTGCAAAATCCAAGAAACTGAAAATGAAGTGATTTCCTAATAAACCACTGTGTGGAAAAGTGAAATGATGCAATCTTCAGTTTTTAACCTCAAAATATTTACAGTGATCATTTTTGCTGCATCAGTATTAGTAAGCTGGACATTGCTCATTGTCATATGTATCATTGTATTACATGATATGTATCCTTTCATAAATCTAAAAGTATATATTCAAAGATTATGAGTGAGATCACAGAATTCAAGTAAATCTACTCACCCAGATGACTAATTTTCTCATAATCACTGTAACTACTTCATCTACCAATAGTGTACTCTGCCCTTCAAAACACTCTGGACTCTGAATACAAGCTATTTCTTTGCATGGTCTCCAAAGTCTTCAATCTTAGAAGAAATTCATAGAGCAAATGAAGTCATTTCTGGAAAACACTACTTGATCATGCTGAAAGCTAGAAAAACACTATTTGGCCCCTTGGTATGATGGAACATTTCACCTAAATGCTCATCTCTAACTATTTTCTCCATGCACATTTATCTTTAACCACTTACTATGCTATTCAACCCACTAGGAGCAAGTCTTCGGAGCAGAACAACCTTCAATGGCAGTCAATGTCAAAAGACACTGTGGTAGACCAAAGCTTTTCTAAATTTGTTTCAGTGAAGGCAGACTATGCTTATGTTAGCCCTTATTTTTCTTCTCCATTACAGAGGAGGCTTGAAGCATTCTTTTTTGTATTTATATTCCCGGTATTCCTTTTAATCTTTAGCTAGATCTATTTATTGACTGCTTATACCAAATCATGATTGTTCACTTCAGATTTTCCTTTTGCTACTTATCCAACCCCTTTTCTATGTGTTGTGGATGTCTTAAGACTTCTCTGCCAGATACAAAATTTGATTTGCCTGTGCCCTTTGATTCACTGTCATAGTCATAATAATTTCCACCCATTGAGATTAAAATAAATAATAGGGAAAGATATTATATTAGTATTAAGTAGCAATTTATCTCTTTCAGCTAAGGGAAGTCTGAAGACGTCTCTAAGACTATTAGTGGATTTCTCATGCTCAAGAGGAGGAAAAGCTACTACTTAAGCATATAGCTTCTACCCTGTAGAAATGGGAAGAAGAAAGAATGGAGCAGGGAGTGAAACAAGATTATGGTGTGATATGCATGTATACCAGTTCCCCAAGATGAATCTAATTATTGTGCATTACAAGCATATCCTATAAGGAAAAGATAAAACCACATAGCTTTTATTCTCAAAGTCATCTCGTTAACAAATATGGCTAGTGGAACAGCAGAGGTCACGTGTATCTAGACAGCAAGACGAAGAAGAGCAGAAAAGCAAAGAAGACCCTTCTCAGTCAGCTAAAGCCATTCCCAAACGTGCTTGAAAAGTCCCACTCAAAGCTTAGCACTTGCATTCTCATTGTTCCAACTCAGTTACATGAATTTACTCAGCCATAGGGAAATCTATTTTAACCAGCTATCAAACACATATATAGAACAAGAGTGTTTTTCTAGCTTTCAGCATGACCAAGTAGTGTTTTCCAGAAATGACTCCATTTGCTCTATGAATTCCTTCTAAGATTGAAGACTTTGGAGACATGCACAGATACAAATGCATGGAATTTTCTATGTAGGCAAGACTAAGAAGTTAGCAGTCTATTACCTAGAAGATTCTGACAAAGCTACTCACAAGTATGTCCACATCCCAGCAGTAGGGAGTTGGATATTAATCAGAAATAATACAATACCTTCAATTCATCTTTCATCTAGATTCATACAATGTAACAAGAAAGTCAAAATTACTTCAGTAACAGCTTTCTCCAAATTAAATAATAAATGTTTGGAGAGGTTAGAAACAGCAAGTATGTCCCTTTACACGTTTTAGTATGACCAATAAATAATGAATTTGTATGTGAAAGATTTATTGCAGAAGTTTAGGAAACACTCCAAGTAGTTCAGCCCATGACCATTCACTATATTATTTTCTGTCTTCTCCACTGCAGGGTTCTGGCCTGATCACAGGTGTGACAGACAAAGCCCTTCCTCAGTGAGGAAGTCCTGGCCAGAGTTACTGATGTGTCTTCATTTTCCAGCACTGCTAACATTCTTGGCATTTCAGATAGGATCTCACTGCAATGTCAGCTGATTGACCTAGATGTAACATCACTTAAAAGTTTGAACACTACACTTCATAGAATACGATCTTAAAATCCTCAAGTCATGGTATTTTGTGACAACTGGAACAGAGGAAAAAGCTGTTAGGAAACCTTACTCAATTCCCATGATCTTGCAGGTTTCCTAAGAAGGAAGACCTCATATGTTTTGGAAGGCAAATTTATAACTTGGTGTTATTGTGAAGCTTTAGTTGTACAAATGGAAAAGTTTTTTGTTTCATCAGATTTCATTTCAAAACTATGTTACAACGAATTTAGAGCAACATAGTTCAGCAGATTAAACTCCTGCTCAGGTAAACTCAGGGATGGGGGCTAGAACCCCGGAACCATATGCTGCACCACCTCTGCCCCCTAGGCATACTGAGCCAGCAACCAATCCAGGAGTGGTAGAGCACACCTGTAACCCCAGCACTGGGGAGACTGAAAACTGGAGGATCACTTCAAGTCTGAGCTATGTATTGAGACCCTGTACCAAATACATAAATAGAAGAAGAGGAAGAAGAAGAAAAAGGAGAAGGAGAAGGAGGAGAAGGAGAAGGAGAAGGAGAAGGAGAAGGAGAAGGAGAAGGAGAAGGAGAAGGAGAAGGAGAAGGAGAAGGAGGAGGAGGAGGAGGAGGAGGAGGGGGGAGGGTGAAGAAGAGGAAGAGGAAGAGAAAGAAGAGGAAGAAGAACAAGAACAAGAAGAATAGAAACAAGAAGAAGAGGAGATAGGTATGATAACCTTTAATAAATAGACTTCATTTATATTACAAAATAATCTATTCTAACTTCTGTCTCAAAATATTTGCCTTTTCTGGATCTTATGTAAAACTGTGATCATACAACATGCATTAATTTTTTACTCGATTCTTTCACAGTATAGTGTTTTCAGGCAATCTATGATATGTCAACTACATCTCACATATATGATTTTTTAAAAAGCAATTTATAATAAAATAATAATATAAGATTATTTAAAAGAAGCTTACCTACAACAAATTCAAAATGGTTAAAGCAAATTTTGGGCTAAAAATGTAAGGGTAAAACTAGAAAGAAACACAGTTACCTATTGTACATAATCTTACATAATTCAAAGGAAAAGTATTAAATTTAATAAAGTTTTTACAGATGAAAGTACAACTACCATAAAAAAGAAAAGACATGAAATGTTTAAAAGGCTGGGGAAGCCGGGCATGGTGGCGCACGCCTGTAATCCCAGCACTTGGGAGGCTGAGGCAGGAGGATCAGTGTGAGTTCGAGACCAGCCTGGGCTACAAAAGTGAGCTCAAACCAGCCTGAACTGCATAGTGAGACCCTGTCTCAAAAAGACAAAAAAAAAAAAAAAGGCTGGGGAGATAGCACAGTAGAATAAGTGCTTGCCTGGCAAGTGCAAGGGCCTGAGTTCAATCCCTGATTCTGAAAAAAGAAAGAAAGAAAGAAGAAAGGAAATGTTTAAAAGTCTTAGAGTTCAGTAAATGTGACAGCTCATTAAACAACTCTGTCAGCCTCTAGTAGTTCAACTAGAAAAAAGATGTTTTCAAATGCAGTGGATGAGATGGAGCTGCAAGCAGCTATCAAAGCTTCAGTCATCCTCTGAGAATACATTTGCTTTGGAAAGTGAAACAATGATGAAAACATTATTCTAATCTAATCTAATCAGAAAGACACATTTAATAAACTCCAAAAAAGTGAAACCAACAGATAACATTCGCGGAGTACAAAATAATGAAGCCAGAAAATAAAAATAGAAATATAAACAAAATCTAAATCAGTTAGGAAAATAAAGGATCTCTATAACAAAAAAAAATATGGCAATGAGCAAAAAATTGAAACCCCAGCACTAAATTATTCAAATAATAAAGAAAATCAGTTCATTGTTTTTATCAAACAGGCTATATGACTAAACTTAGATACAAATGTAACCTTACATGTTCAGATTTGACTATAAAAAGGAAAAATAAAATGCATAGATGAAAAAACACCCAAGCAAATAAAAAACAGAAGAAACTTAATAATAAACACAGAACAGCTTTAGAAAAGTTAAGAAATCAAGATCTGATCTTTCCATAAACCAGTATTAATAGAAAATTAATTCAAGAATAAAAAGAGAAACAACTATCTTAATTACTTTTCTCATGACAGAGACAAAATACAAGGCATTTAAAGTTAAAGGGGCGATGATGTATTTTGGCTCACAGTTTGTAAGGTTTTAGCTCATGGGTGGCTGGCTCTAAGCCAGGGTGCCATCAAAGAGGGACATGAAAGAGGAGAAACAATTGACAGTAGGCAGAAAACAGCAAAGTAGTAAGCAGGAAGTGACATACAACAGCTTTCTTTCTGTCTCTTGTATTACCCAGGCTACTCACTGTTAGGAGAGGTAGCACTCACATTCATGTGGGGCAGCCTTACTCACAGCATCACACCATAAACCCAACCTAGGCTCACCTCCTTGATCCCAGCCTCACACACCCTGGATCCAGTCACCCAGGAAAAATCCACCTATGACTGTACGAAGCTTTGGGAGGACATCTGGACACAAGCTAGGACACTAACCAACTCAAAAAAGACTGAGAAATCTAAGATCAATTATATATATCATAAGATATTATAAATATGTGGGGAAACAATAAAAGAAAAGAATCTTTCAATATAATAATAGTTACCAAAGTCAAAATCATGCTTAATGGTGGAATACTAAAAGTTTTCCCATTGTGGTTATCAAAAAAAGAAGAAAGTATAGCTCTCCCTTAGTATTTTCCAATGTTCTAAAAATACTGGCCATGAGCCGGGTGTGGTGGCGCACGCCTGTAAGCCCAGCACTTGGGAGGCTGAGGCAGGAGGATCGGTGCGAGTTCGAGACCAGCCTGGGCTACAAAAGTGAGCTCAAGGCCAGCCTCAACTGCATAGCGAGACCCTGTCTCAAAAAGACAAAAAAAAATAAATAAATAAAAAATAAAAATACTGGCCAATAAAATAGAAATGGAAAAAAAAATCACTAAAAAGTAAGATACTAAACTATCATTATTTGCTAATGATGTTATGACATAGCCAAGGGAAAAATAAGAAGAATAACTATAAGCATCATAAACTCAATGGGAAAATAAATGAACAGGTAAATTATATATACAAATATTAATAACATTTCTGTGTAGCAATCATAAATGGCAACAACTGATAATGAGAAATAAATTTTCTTCATAACATCAAAAATATATTTTAAAAATATTTTTATTTTTATTTTTATTTTAATAAGAAATAACAATGTGGCATTTTCAAAAACACATTAGTAGTACATTCCCAATAACTGACACAATGCATATTGTTGTCCTCCTAGTAACTATATAGAGCACAAGATGTAGACATGATAATTTTTCTAATCATTGCTGGTACAAAAAAATTCTTCTCATTGAAATAGGAGAAAGTAGTTGTATACATAGTCCAGTATTCCATAATTGCAATGGATTATTGGAAGAACTGGCAGTGTCAGAGTTGTTGATTTAAACCTTTTACAACTCAGCATACTAATCTAGCTTTATATTCTATGCCTCGTGGTTAAACTTTTCTGCTGGGTGGTTAAAGGCAAGTTAAAGCAAGACCTGTATAATAAACCATGTGACTTTTGTATCTCCCAAGGTCAGTCAAATCATGTACAGTGCTTTACAAAACTGTTGTCAGTGTCAGCCATCTGGATGATTCACGTCCATTGCTTGACCAGTTTGATCTCTGAGAAAGCCCAAGAAAATGTTTTCTCTCTAGCCAACTCTCCTTAGGCACACAATACATCATCTAGCCCTTTCCTTTGTGGTCCCATAATCTCCTTGAACAAAAAATTTGGGAAACTACTGGGTAATACAATGTTACAGCACAGGTTCTCTTATATCCTGAGTCCTCACTGACCTTGAAGGGTTAGGGCCAAAATATTGGCTATCCTTGTAGCCCTTGTTTTTCTCTAATTTTTGGCCTATAAACTTACTTAAAAATATTTTTAAATGACAATAGTAACCATCACAAGTGACATTCACTGGACTTCGTAAGAAATAGAGAAAGAATGGCCAGAGGAAGAGAAATGGGGTGAACCACTTAGGGTTCCTTTTTTTTTTTTTTTTTTTTTTTTTCAAATTAAAAGTCATAAGAAGTTTTCTAACTCAATGGAGAAAATTCCCTTGAAATTTAAATATCAAAAGTGCACCTGGACCTGGAATGAGGAAAAGGACAAAAGAAAGAAGGGAAAAAGATGTATCTGTGTATATATGCAGATAATTGAATAATTTTACTGCGAATTTCCACTGATCTTTTGAAAGGAGCAGTTAATACTTAATTTTTTTCTTATTATTCTTTTTTCCTTTTAATTTCTTATACCTTTTTTGGTTTTTCTTGTTTTGTTTTAAAACAATTTTGCACAGTTATATCTAGTAGTTTAAACAACTAATTTGAAGATAACCTCATGCAATACAGCAGCCATTGTTGAATTCCTATTACTTAGTGAAATTTTGTGTCATTTCCAATACTGTTTTTCTTATCACTATTTTGTATTCTTTAAAATATAAAACAAATTATTTTTTTAAGTGTACCTGGGAGCTTCTATGGTTTGGATGTGGTTTGTTCCTCAAAGGATGATGTGTCAAGAGACTTTGGCCCAGGCTAGTGATACTAAGAGGTGGATACTTTTGGAAGTAAGGCCAGTGACAGGCAGTAAGGACTTTGAGGCATGCTGTTGGGACACTACTTGTAATTCTCATAGGACCCTAGTCATTCTCTGGCTGCTGCTCTTTCTGGGTAATCTTTGCCTCTTGCACATTCTCTACCACTATGATGCCATCTGACGTAAGGTTATATGAGCAGAGACACTGTCGTTCTATCAACAAGAAAAACCACAAGCTAAATAAACATCTTTATTCTCTGATTTAGCCAGCCTCAGTAATCTTGTGTTATTAATGGAAAATGGACTAATACTGCAGAGAAAGATGAGACATTGAAACTCATTTAATTACAAGTTAACTTTGTAAATGTGCCTCCCCAGTTCTCTGTCCACATAGACATTTGACCAATAGTTGTTCTTTATCCTCCCTAACATGACCTTGTACTGTAGTGAATTATAGGCATGCAAACACCATTACTCAGTTTGTGTGCTTGTAGGCAAATTATAATAAAAGAAAAAATGCATTCACTCTAATCTCCATCAATAGAGTAATCAGGATAATTGAAATAAGTACCCAGATAATCATGTTCATTTAATTTTGCATATAAAAGTCATCTATTGCACTAAACATGCAGATAGTTGTTTCAATTTTGTGTTCTTCAGTGTACAAGGTTGGTGAAAATAAAATCTATAGCACAACTTGTTTTTTTGTATGAGCAGAATATATTTATTGGGGGAAATAAAGCTGCTATCTGAGAGGACAGAAGGGAGGCCCGAGCAGGTGGTCCCAGGAAGTTGTCTCTTCCAGAGACTTTTATAGAGTAAAACCCGGTGAAGCAGGTCTAAGGTGATGGAAAACATGGAAACTCACTTAGGTGGGCATGAGGTAGAACAAAACTATAGTCAACCAATGAGATTACAAGCACCATTGCTCAGGTAAAATTGATTAAATCCAGTACCAATGGGGAAGCAAGTCAAGTAGCAAGCAAGCATGACTACCAGGACAGGGTCTTTTCTCGTTGAGGACTGGGTTAGTGACTCATTTGGGGTCTTTTCAGACAATTTATACCTATTTAGAATATCAGTCACTGATGCCCTTCCTTAGGGACATATGCTGCTGCATTTGTTTACTCTTTTGTCTTGAGATCTGGCCCACAGCAGGGGTTGTCTATCTTCCAAAGTTGCAAAGGGTACTTTACTCCTAACAGAAAATAATCTACCTATCTGTATTTTTAAATCCAAACTTCTATCCAAGATCGATATCAAAGATTTTTTTCTTTCTTTCTTTCTTTTTTTTTTCTTTTTTCTGAACCGGGGATCCAACTCAGGACCTTGCATTTGCCAGGCAGGCACTTGTGCCCTTGAGCTATCTCCCTGGCCCCAGTATTAAAGATCTTACTAAAAACAAAGAACTTTTTCACTACAAAATTGCAACTCTCGGAAAGTCTCTAAATTTCCTTTATCTGTAATGTCAGAGTTTTGTTTAAAGAATCGCCTATTATGATCTGCTTTGACAACCTTAATTTTTGCCTTAATTTTCAACAAGATCAATAGGAAAATATTTTTAATGCAGTCATGCTTCATAAATGTTTAGATTCACTTCAATTTTAAGGTCTTAAATTCTATTATTTCCCAGTTAAATTAGATCCCAAAGCTCCAAAGTTATTTTCAAGTCTCTTTGATAGCACTAGTATAGGAACATTTTAACTAAACCTAAGAGTAATATTTAAGTCCCAAAAGAGGAAGAATGAAGATGATTAATCATAGAATTCTGGTGCATGTACTAAAAGTAAACTCTGCTGAACTGGAGCTAGGAAATAAAAAGAACTTCTTTAATCCTAACTAAGTCCACCATCATCAATTTTTCCAAAGGAATAAAGTTGCTAGTGAACCCATAATGAATTTCATTATCCCTGGGAAAGAGTGTGCTACATTTCTTCTACTGAGAAGCAGCAGACTTGCCACACTGGCTCCTTTATTGTCTTCTTCTGTCCTTACTACAAAGGTCATTGGCCACATCTGGGGTCTCCCTTACTCAGAATAACCAAGGGATAGACATGAAAAGGTCATCTGCCCCCCCCCCCCCCCCGCCAAAACATATGAAAGTCAGCCATCTTTATTTGGACACTTTAATGAAATGTCCTGAGAGAGGTGCAAAAGAAAACCAAAATGACTACATTGGATTTACTGTCTTTTTCTATTAGGACTTGTGTAGCATCTTTGTCCCTCAGAGGAACAAAATGGAAAGGGCTAAAAATAGAGAACATTGATCTTTTCCTGGCACTGAGCTTCATGAAGAATAGCTTTTTGCAAAAGAGTGGCTTTATTTCATCTAGTTAAGTATTCTACATCATGTGTACAACATAGCATTTTCTTTAATATGTTCCATTCTAAAATCTGTCTTTTCACTTTGTATATTTAATACATATACAATATTATATTATTGGAATATTATATAATTATTGTAATACATAATTAATATTAGAATTAATATTAATTATTTGTGTAAAAGAGAAGGTTGAAAATATGTAGTTAGACATAAAATGACTTCTCTCTTTGTGATAAGAGAAAGCTTGGGGGCTGGGGAGATAGCTCCGAGGCACAAGTGCCTGCTGGGCAAGTGCAAGGTCGTGAGTTCGAACCCTGGTCCCAAAAAAAAAAAAAAGAGAAAGCTAGCTTAAACTGATATTCAACTGTCTCTGAATATGAAAACAAAAATATAAACCATTTATGTGAACAGACCTTGTTCAGTGTGCACACTGGTGAACTTCTTTTTTTAGTTAATTTGCATCAATTTTCCATTATAACAAGCTGATATATTCTCTGCTGTTTTCATTAGTCATGTTTTCATTCCCTACCAGATTGTTTCTTTGTGCTTGTGTATGTATACCTCTATTTCAGGACTCTTCTAGAATATGTAATGGTAATTTTATGTATTTTATAATAGGAAGGAAATGACCTGTGTTATTTAGCAATAGTCACACTACTCAATGTATCTCATGAAGTTTCAAACACTAAAACAAGCCATAAAATGATCCTTCAAGATTGATGTCAACAAACAATAAATTTTCCGATATCTGAGAATCATCTAAGTGTGAGGTTGTTTGGGGTTTTCTCCTAAGACATTAACTTGAGGCAAGGCAAAAGCATAAGGCTCTCTTTGCTTTAATTGTACCTCTTATAAGTTCTTTGCAGCATGTGATACCTCCACCCTGATTCTGAACTCTGGATATCTGTGTTCTGGTACAACATGGATAGTGAACACAGAACACAGAAATGAAATCATTTTGTGTGAAAATGTGGTAGAAAACAGTTTGCTAAGAGAAAAAGGGAAAGACAGTTGTCAGCAGGGGGAAAGGAAGTTTTACAGAGAGACAGAGGTAAAGAAAGATTATGCCATATTAAAACAACCCTGAGCCTGGAGGCTCAGTACACCATGACTAGGAGTGAGCTGAACTCCATAACCCTGTGTGTCGAGAGTTAGAACCAAGGCTACACTGAGATAACTCTGGTTTCTTGTCCAATGCTCTACTGCATTTCCAAAAGCAAGACTAAACAAAGTATAAAGAATACTTTACTCCAGCTGGGCGTGGTGGTACACGCCTATAATCCCAGCACTTGGGAGGCTGAAGCAGGAGGATTGGTGTGAGTTTGAGATTAGGCTGGGTTACAAAAGTGAGCTCAAGGCCATCCTGAACTATATAGGGAGACCCCATCTCAAAAAAAAAAAAAAAAAATATATATATATATATATATATATATACACTTATATATATAAATATATATATATATATATATATGTATAGATATTCCTACTTTTGTGAATTTGTGTCTCCCCAAAAAATATTGTTTCAATTTTAATCTCTGAAATTAGCCCTGTGTTCAGCAGCTAGATCCAAGATAAGGCTGTGCTGGATCAGAAAGTGACCCTAATCCACACACTGGTGTCCTTATTATGAAGAGAGAGAGACACAGCACAGAAGGAAGACAACAGGATGACACAGGGAAAATGTCACATGACCAGGGGATGCATTTACCAGCCCAGAAACACCAAAATTTCTGGCAATCACCAGCAGCTAGGAAAAAGACACAGAAGTGTCCTCTGTTAGAGCCCTGAGAAAGTGAAGAGGGAGCATGCTATGAGGAATAAACTTCTATGACTTGAAGGCAAAGTTCATGGTGGTTTGTTACAGGAAACTAATATGCCTGCCTCCAGAATAGCAATAGGAGACGGCACAGCACCGGGGACATGGGAAAAGTGAGCAACATTCAGTCAGCACCTAGGAGCTCAACAGAACTTCACTAAACCAAGGTGAGGGCAGCAGGCAGGAGGGCAAGCCAGCAGACATAGTGAAAGAGGAAGGAGCAACAGTGGGAAAGACAGGTCGCATTCAGGAAGGTCCAGGCAGTCCAGGTTTGCCACGCCACAAAGTTTGCATGAAGTAGAGGAAAGTGAGATTACAGAGGAAGCTGAGCCTGTGAGGAGCTCAGACGGAACCCATCGCTAATAAAGAGCTATTCGACTTGTGCCAGAACTGTGTTTGGGTCAGAGTACATTTTAGGAAAGTTAATATAACCGTAAGTGTAAAGTACCTGAAAAGGAAAAAATAAAGAAGAAGCTGAAAGAAATGAATACTGGTGAGAAAACTACTGTAGTAGTCCAAGCAATAATAAGTAAATAAAATATGGTAATCGAGAAGGAACACAAGAAGGGAAGGGATATAGAAGTACAAGCTTGATGGAAATAAAATTGACAATTTCCCATACTCGGGCTTCAAAACATATAAAGAATAACTGAAAAATAATAGTTGAGGGACCTAAGATGAAAGCAGAATTATCATTAGAGACAGTTTAAAATCAGAAAAATAAAAAGATGGATTGGAGGACAACTGAGTTTGACTGCGTGGTGTATGTCAGGTTCTGCTGAATCCTCTCCTGCCATGCAGAGATGCTGCGTTCTTGTTTCAGATGGTTCAGTGCCCACACATGCTCCAGCCTGTGCTGCGCACCGCTGAGCTGGCCGTGGGTGAAGACAAAGGGTAAAGTAGGGGAAGGGAGACCAGTGGTAAGCAGGCAACGCCTTAGCGGGTCACCAGTGCAAGTGCTGATCGCTAAGGTGTGCAGAGCACCTGCGGGGCAAACGGAACAAGGGAATCCTGAGTGTACTGGAAGTTAACCTTCTCCAAGGCACTGAGCATAGTTTATCAGCCATGGGGAAATCTGGGAAAGGGTGGAGATGCAGAAAATGGCAAATAGCTCAAGGATCTAAAGGGTCCATAGGCACCTATGGTTCTGTCTCACAAGAGGAAATAAAGCATGCATAAATCTCCAAACATGCACATCTAATTAGGACACTACATGTAATAAGAAGCTCCCGGATATACAACGACTTTTGGAAGAATTTTTAAATCTCTAGGTCAAAGATAATCAATATTAAAGGCCCTGAGACAACTACTTACAGTTACTAAAAGTATATACTCCGGGAGAACTATATTAACTACATTTGAAATATTTTCCTAATCAAAAAAATATGACTTTTCATTTATTAAATTAGTGTAGATGTAGAAATTACTAATCACCAGAGGAGTGGGTCACGGGTCAACCTATAGAGAAGATGTGACCTCCACTATTTAATGACATCTGTTTTGTAGTGGAGTAAGCTAAACATATATGACTTCTTACCTATATGAAAATTATAGGCCAGAAGAAAAGAAAAACCAAGCAAAAAAAGGAAACAGAGAAAAAGATGTGATATAAAGCAAGAGGGGAGATCTCCTCTAGGTATGGTAGTCACGGGAGCCCTCTTTTTTTTTTTTTTTTTTTTTTTTTTTTTTTTTT